>JAQQSV010002359.1:14791-29681 GCA_028646515.1 Pseudochirops corinnae
TATATATATATATATATATATATGTATATATATGTTGTTGTTGTTGTTATTATTATTATTATTATTATTATTTACATGCAACCGGGAAATAAGATATACAGGCACTGGGGTAGGGAGATCCATCTTGCCCTACCGGAAAGTCAGAGCGGGTATGGGGGAGGATATAGCAGAGAGCAGATTGGGGGAGGGGGTACACAGTGGGATCACTGTTTTGGGTTGGTGGGTAGGGGAAAGGCAGGGAGAAAATTTGTAACTCAAAATCTCATGAAATGAATGATGTAAACCAAAAATAAACAAAAGTTAATTTTAAAAATAATAAAAAAATTTAGAAAATAAAGGGGAAAAAAATAAAATAAAATACTAGCAAGGAGACAACAACAATATATGACAAAGATTATACATGGTGATCTAGTGAAATTTATACCAAGAATGCAGGGAAGGTTTAACATAAGGAAAACTATTAACATAATTTATTACATCAATTAAAACTGTATATTGAAAGATGCAGAAAAAAGCTTTTGACAAAATACAACATTCATTCCTATTAAAAACACTTGAAAGGATAGGTAAAATAGATTTTTCCCCAAAATGGTAAGAAACATCTACCTAATGTCATCAGCAAACATTATTTGTGATGAGAATTAGCTAGAAACCTTCTCAGTAAGATCAGGAGTGAAACAAGGATGTACATTATCACCAATATTATTCAATATTGTATTAGAAATACTAGCAATAACAATAAAAGAAAAGAAAATTGAAGAATTCAAAATGAATGTTTTTGCAAATGATATGATGATATACTTGGAAAATACTAGAGATGCAACTAAAAAGTTAGCTGAAACAATTAATAATTTTAGCAGAGTAGCAAGATATAAAACAAATCCACATAAATCATCAACATTTCTATACCTTACCAATAAAACCATGCAAGAAGAGATAGTTAGAGATAGCCCATGTAAAAAAACAAAATTGTAGACAGTATAAAATACCTGGGGGTATACCTGACAAGACAAACTCAGGAACTATGTTGTACACAATTATAAATCATTTTTTATACACATAAAATCAGATCTAAATAATTGGAGAATTATTAATTGTTCATGGATGGGTAGAGTCAATATAATAAAAATGATGATTCTACCTGAATGAATCTACTTATTCAATGCTGTCCCAATTATTTTATAAAATAATAATTTTTGAGGGAAAATAATTATTGTTTTTTAAGTTATTGAACTAGAAAAAATAATAATAACATTCATTTGGAAGAACAAAAGATCAAGAATGGGTGGGGAACCTGTAGCCTTGAGGTCACATGTGGCCCTCTAGGTCCTTAAGTGCTACCCTTTGATAGAATCCAAACTTCATAGAATAAATTCCCTTAATAAAAGGATTTATTCTGTGAAGTCTGGATTCAGTCAAAGGGCTGCACTTGAGGGCCTAGAGGGCCACATGTGGCCTCAAGACCACAAGCTTCCCACCCCTGGTCAAAAATATCAAAGGAATTAATGAAAAAATGTAAAGGAAGGAGGCTTAGCAGTAACAGATCTTAAACTATGTTATAAGGCAATGATTATCAAAACTACCTGGTCCTGGCTAAGAAACAGAAAGGTGGATCAGTGGAACATAAAAAAAATACAATACACAACAACAAATTATTATAATAGCCTTGTTTTTGGCAAATATAAAGATTTAAGCTTTGGGGATAAGAATATACTATTTGGCAAAAATTACTGGAAAAATTTGAAAGCAGTCTGGCAGAAATTGGGCATAGACCAATATTTTACACCATTTACCTAGATAAAGTCCAAATGGATACTATACATGACCTAGGTATAAAGGGAAATATCATAAGAAAATTAGAAGCACATGGAACACATTACCAATCAGACTTATGGATAATTTATGAATAAACAAGAGATAGAGAGCATTGTGAGAGATAAAATGGATAATTTTGATTATATTAAATTTAAAGGTTTTTGTACACATAAAACCAATATAGCCAAGATTAGAAGGAAGGCAGAAAATTGGGGGGGGGGGTGGATTTTATAGACAACTTTTCAGATAAAGGTCTCATATCTTAAATATATAAAAAGCTTTGTGCAATCTCTAAGAATATGAGTCATTCTCCAATTGATAAATAGTCAAAGGATAAGAACAGAAAGTTTTTAGATGAAATCAAAACTATAAATAGTCGTATAAAAATGCTCTAAATCATTATGGATTAGAGAAATGCAAATTATAACAACCTCAAGATATCATTTCATACCTACAATATTGGCCAAAATGATAGAAAGGGAAAATGACAAATGTTGGAGGAGATATGGAAAAATTGGGACACTAATAATACACTGTTGATAGAACTGTGTACTGATCCAACCATTTTGGAGAACAATCTGAAATAATGCCCAAAGAGTTATAAAACTCTGTAGACACTTTGACCCAGCAGTACCACTATTTGGTCTGTTTCCCAAGATGATAAGAGAAAAAGGAAAAGAACCTATATGTCCTAAAATATTTATAGCAACTCTCTTTGTGGTGGCAAAGTACTGGAAATTGAGGAGATGCCCATTAATTAGGGAATGGCTAAAGAAGTTGTGTTGTGTGATTGTGATGGAATACTACTGTCCTGTAAGAGATGATGTGCTGATTGATTTTAGAAAAACATGAAAATATTTTCGTGAAGTAGTGAAAAGTGAAGTGAGCAGAGCCAAGAAAACATTGTATACAGTAACAGCAATATTTTTTTTAAGAATAATTGTGAACAATCAAGTTATTCTGAGTACTATAAATACTCAAATCAACTATAAAAGGTTTATGAAGAGAGATGCTATCCACCTCCAGAGAAAGAACTGATAAACAGAAGTATGCATGGTATGGTTCTAAATATATTTATAAATCTGGTTGAATATGTGAGAATAGAGAAATGTCCATCAAGCAGATTCTCACAAGGACAGAGAATATGTTCAGCAAAAGCCCATAGAGTATGCTCTGGTGATTTGACTCATGGAAGAACTTGGGAGGGAAGTATTCATGTGAAGATCAGCCCTCTAGAAGAAAAACTATAGGTTGAAAAATAAGGCAAAGGATCTAACTTAATTTGAAAAGATGCTAAAATATCTCTATGACTTTCCCCTGCCCAAATGTTTCTCTCTGGGATGGAGGTCAATTGTTGCTAAATCCTTTTCAGTTGTGTCTGACTCTTTGTGACCCCTTTTTTTTGGGGGGGGGGATTTCTTGGCAAAGATACTGGAATGATTTGCCATTTTCTTTTCCAGCTCTTTTTACAGATGAGGAAGTGGAGGCAAAGAGGGTTAAGTGACTTGCCCAGGGTCACATAGCTAGTAAGGGTCTCCTATGCCTTTTCATAGGCTGATCCTCATGCTTAGAATCCACTCTCTCCTCACTTCTGCCTTTTTAAATCCCTAATTTCCTTCAAGGTTCACATTCTGTTCCAATTTCTTCATGTTCTCCTTTCCTGATCTTTCCCAAAGCTGCTAATATTTTCTCTCCCAAATTATCTTTTACATATAGCTATAGATACACATATTCCCCTCAACAGATTGTAAATACCTCAATGACAAGGACTGTTTCACTTTTGTCTCTGTATCTCCAGCACAATAAAGATGTATATGTATGGCATATAGTAGGTGTTTAATAGATACTTCCTGACTTAAATGTAGTGTTTGGTAAAAGCAAAAATGGTGAAAAATATTTTGAAAAACGTTGTTCATAAGTAGAAAATGAGAGGCCATAAAATGGTAGGCTTTGCAGGAGCCTCATGCATACATATGATGAAGAGTTGTTTGGTTTGTTTGTTTGTTTGTTTTTGAAAAGAGGTGTAAGACATAGCAAGACTCTCCAAGAAACACCAAAAATGAAACATTTTTAACAGATTGGAAACATCTGCTTTCCAACAGGGGAACAACTTCTGAATTTGCTGTCTGTGTAGTCACACCAACAAGATCAAAATCAATGCCAAATCAGAAGAATAAAAAGGAGAAGATTATGATATCCAGTTGAGGCCACTCCAGCTTGACCTATTTAAACAAGATGCTGACAATAAAAAATTGGAAATGGATAAAAGAGCATCCTATTACCATTTCCTAAGGAAGTTTATCTGATGTCAATCAGTTGTTAGTGAGGAGACTGAAATAGTTTAAAAACTCTTTCCACAAGCAAGCATTTGATCTCTTTGCCAAGTAGAGAGATATGGCAGCCAAAGGCAACATTGGTTAAAAATTTAAAATTGTTTATAAAATATTAAAGAGGAACAGGGTGGAAGATTATGAGCAATATTGCCTTTTTCAAGTATGAGATGCAGTGGAGGAAAAAACAAGATTATAGAAAGGTCAGGAAGAGACCCAACTGATCAGAGTCATCCCAAGGGGATTGAAGAATGAAACCACAAGGAGGACAATAAACAGGCAAAATATGGGAAATATCTGTTGAGATTTCTATAAAGCTACTACATTTGGACTTTCAGTTCTTCATGAAGAAGGATTGATGGAATTGAAGAAAATGGTGAAGGGAAAGAACAGCTGGACTGGACAAATATACATGAAAGAGGCTTTTGTTGGAGGCAGCACAATGTTATTGTTCAGTTGTGTCCGAATCTTTGCGATCTCATTTGGGGTTTTCTTGTCAAAGATACTGGAGTAGTTTGCCATTTCCTTCTCCAACTCATTTGACAGATGAGGAAACTGAGGCAGAGTTAAGTGACTTTCCTAGGGTCACATAACTATTAAGTGTCTGATGCCAGATTTAAACTCAGAAAGTCTTCCTGATTCTAAGCCCAGGACTCTATTCGCTGTACCACCTAGTGGCCCCAAAATACTTTAAATGAGAGAGGATGTTGAAGGATTAGAAAAAAATCTCAGTCTCATTACAAAGAGCCAATCAAGAAAATATCAATAACTACTAGCCCATAGTTGTTATTGTGTCTGTCCTTCGTTTTTGAAGAGGACCATGGCATCAGGAAAATGATGACATGACATGCAGCTGACTTTGATTTGAGTAAGGGAGGGCTGTGCAAGGTCACCAAAACCTCACTTTCTACTACAGAGTATCTCAATCCAGTGACCTGATATTCATCAGGATGACTGGAGATGGCTCAGAATGCAATGGGAGACCCTGGGCTTTTAGGCTAAGGCCTTTTCAGGTGCTCACTTAGAGTGAGGTAAGGCCCATTCAGTGAATAGGCCTCTTTAAGAAGTGAGTCAAGGGATGGCCCCTTTAATTAGAAAAAAGAGAATAATCAAGCTGAGAGGGGAAGAGCCTCAAAGTTGCTGTTCCAAAGAGAAAAAGTAACTGTTGACCACTGGCATTGACTCTAAGCCAGGAGAGCCCAAAATACAGACATTAAATGGAGTTTGGGCAGGGAGCTATTGTGGTCCAATCTATGAGCTTCAGACTGATTGGATTTAAAAATTATTGAGGAGCTCACCCAAGAGCTTTTGTTTATAGAGGTTATTTCAATAATTTTTACCATATTAGACATGAAAAGGTCTTAGTATTGTTATAAAAATAGTTTTAACCTTGGAGAAGGGCTAAGGGAATAAACATTTTTATAGCACCTACCATGTGCCAGGCACTGTGCTAAATGGTTTTTACAAATAATATTTAATCCTTACAATAATTCTGCAAGGCAGATGCTATTGTGATCTCCATTTTATAGTTGAGGAAACTGAGGCAAACAAAGGTTAAGTGACTTGTCCAAGGTCATACAACTAATAAGTGTCTGAGGCCATATTTGAACTCTGGTTTTACTGCCACCAGGCCCAGTGCCTTACTCATTGCCACACAAATTGAGAGGGTCTCCAGGACTCCCAGAAGTGCCTGGACCACACTTTGGTAACTGTTGAAATAGGGCAGGGGTCAACAAATGTTTTCTGTAAAGGCTCAGGAGTAAATATTTTAGGCTTTGCAAGGTGAAAGGCAAAATAAAAGCTATTATGTACTTATGTAACATGAGAGAAAGTCAATTTCATATTTTAATTGACAAAATTCAAAATAAGATAATAATTGAGTCTAATTTTTTGTAATATAGATTTACTAATTAGAAGAATGAAATTTTTTTGCAGGGATAACATTTTGGATGGTCAGCATTTAAAGTTAATTTTCCATATACTTAAAATTGATTGCAAATCTTCTCTTAACATTAATCTGTAAAGGGATTTTATATATTTTACCTTTGAAAATGTCTTTTCACATAGAGAGGTACTACCAAATACTGATATCATTTTATAAGCATATGATTTTAATTGAGCATATTAATCATTTGGGAAGCATTTACAGAATTCTGCTAAATTCTTCTCCTGATATTTGTCTTTAATCATACCATTATATTGAAGATTAATCACTTCCAACTGAAGGTTAGGTGGAAGTTCCTCAAATGCATAATTAAATGAATTTTGAAATGTGAAACTTCTTTTTCACTTGCATTTAAAGTCTAGAAAATACTGCTCATACTATGTGTTATGAGAGAAATATCTCCTCTGAGAGTCCATGTGGTGGGTAACTGCTGCCAATTATATCTTAAAATTATAGAGGTAATACTTAGGTTTTATTATTATGCTAAAGCATAAGTTCAGGCCTCAGAGAAAACACTAATCATCATTAAGAGTCTAACAAGGTTTCTTATAGGCAAAAATTGCTTTCAGAGTGACAGAAATATTTTACATATTGCAGTCTTGTATGTTCCTCCTACTCTATAAAAGTTAAAGATAGATCCATAATCCCATTCTTCCTTCAATATCATAAAAAGTGAACAAACTTAGTTAATTAGTAATAATCTCATACATCCCCCAAGAAAATAACTTTGTCAAACTCTATAGGTAAATTATGTCAGATTACAGACAAAACTACTTTAGGAGAGGGTGGAGCCAAGATGGCAAAGTGAAGGAAGGAACTCACCTGAGCTCTCCCTCAAATGCTTTCAAATACCTTTAAAAAGTGGCTCTGAACAAATTCTAGAGCAGCAAGAACCCACAAAGAGACAGAGTGAGGCAGCTTTCTAGCCCCAGACAACCTGGAAGGCCAACAGGAAAGGTCTGTTGCACCAGGTTGAGAGAGGAATGCAGTTGAGCACAGGCCATGCCAGTATGGCCTTGGCCCCAGTAATGCTGAAGCAGGCCTTGGGGGACTGAATCACCGGCAGCAGCAGAGGTTTCCAGACTTCTCAGCCCACAGACACCAAAGACAACTTAGAAGGTCAGTCTGTCAGACCTGGAGAGGAGTGCAGTCCAGCACAGGCTACACCAGTGCAGCCCAGGATATACCAGTATAGCCCAGGCCCCAGCAAACCAGGAGCAGATCTTGGGAGCAACTGAATCGGCAGCTGCAGCAACAGTTTCTCAAGCTCTCAGTCCACAGATGGAATGTTTGAAAGTCACCTATTTCAATTTCTGGGAGCCAAAATGCCAGAGTAAATAGTAAATTGCTCTGACCCTCCCTTATTGATCTTGAAAAACCCAGAAAATAATGCCCCAGGAAAAATCCTAGACCAGTGGAGGCAACAGAAAGACAGGATGCAGCAGTCTTTTAGACTGAAAGGCTAGGGGGATTAATGGAAAAGGTCCCCCTTACTGTGGCTGAAGGGGACTAGTATAGGACAGGAGGCATTCAAGCAAGCCAGTGGTAAGTCCTACCTCAGGAAACCAGCAGAAGATTCTGAGCTGGAGGGTAGTGGAGCAGGCAGGTGCCTTGGCACAGCCAAGGGTAGCTGGCAGACACCAGCATGGAGGTCCATCAACAGCTGAACCTACCCATGTTCTAGCGCAACCACTGGTGAGGAGGTGACCTCCAGTGTGGCCAGACCACACCAACCCCCACCCCCAACCCAGTAAGCTTCATTGTAACCCTGGGGAAATGCAGAAAAACCCTACCTCGTCTTAGCACACACTAGCCACCACCACTAGCTCCAGCTCAGCACCAGGTAAGATACCAGATCCTCACAGCCTCAAGTTGTCAGAACCTGAGGCCCTATCACATAAAGCCAATAACCAAGCCCCTAACCCCCAGCACAAGAAGCATGGGACAGTGCCCTCTGTGCTCCAGAAGGAGAGATCAATTTTAAAAGACAAAAAAAAAAGCAAATACAATGAACAAAAAGCAACAAAGAAAAACAATGACTGTAGAGAATTATTATCGTGACAGGGAAGATCATAATACCAAATTTAGGAAAGGACAACGTTGTCAATAAATCCACATCTGAAACCTCAAAGGGGAATATGAATTGGTCTCAAGCTCAAAAAGCCTTCTTGGAAAAGCTCAAGAAGGATTTAAAAAACTCAGATAAGAGAGGTAGAAGAAAAATTGAATGATTCCTTTAAAAATACAATTGATAAAGTGGAAAAAAGCATTCTGAAGGAAACAGTTCCTTAAAAAGTAGAATTGTCCAAATGGAAAAGGAGGTACAAAAGCTAACTGAAGGAAACAATTCATTAAAAATTAGAATGAGGGGGGCGGAGTCAAGATGGCAGCATAGACATAGGAAAACTCCTTGGGCTCCCCTCACAGCCACCTCAAATACCAATAAAATATGACTCTAAACCAATTTTATAGCTACAGAACCCACAAAGTGAAAGAAAGAAACAAATCTCCTGCTGAAGGCAGCCCGGCAGGCAGACAGGAAGGGTTCATCACAGTGTGTTGGGAGCAGAGCCCAGCCCCATGTGAGCTCGTGGGTTTAGCCTCAGGGTGGCCCTGACCAGCAGCAGTAGCTGTGGTGGTTTCCAGCATTATCAACCCATAAATGTCAAAGACAAAGTAAAAGGTCAGTGGAACTCTACTGGATCTGGGAGTGGACAAAGTACAGTCTGGCCTCTACCTCTGGAGCATGACATGGTGGAAGCATTGGCCCTGTAGCCACCTCCATGTGGCTGCTTCAGAGTTCCTGGCCTGCAGATCATGGGGGGGCCAAGTGACCATTCAGAGGCTAAGCACTCTTGCCTTAACCTGCCTGGATCTGGGTCATGGTCTTGGGTGGTGGTCCTGAGGTGTGTGACCAGTGAGCCAAAGCTGATGGGGGCTGTAGAGAGGCTGCCCTCCTAATAGCTCAGGCAGCAGTGAAAATCCCAGCAATTTGGGACAAAGCTCTCCCCTCTGGAAGCAGAGTTCTACTGTGGCAAAGAGCTCAAAAGTCAAGTAATTGAGTGGCAAAATGAGCAATCAAAGGAAGCAAAGCAAGTAAAGCCATCCAACTTTAGATTTCTTTTTTGGAGACAAAAAGGATCAAAGCATGAAACAGGAGGAAGACAACACAGTCAGAACTCCTGCACCAAAAGCTTCCAAGAAAAATATGAATTGGTTACAGGCCACGGAGGAGTTCAAGAAGGGTTTTGAAAATCAAGTAAGAGAAGCGGAGGAAAAATTAGGAAGAGAAATGAGAATGATGCAAGGAAATCATGAAAAGAGAGTCAATAACCTGACTGTAGAAAATAACACCTAAAAAAAAATAGACTAACTCAAATGGCAAAAGAGACCCAAAAAACCAATGAGGAAAAGAATGCCTTAAAAAGCTGAATTTGCCAGATGGAAAAAGAATCTCAAAGGCTCACTGAAGAGAATAATTCCTTTAGAAGTAGATTGAAGCAAATGGAAGAGAATGACTTTATGAAAAATCAAGATACTATTAAACAGATCCAAACAAACGGAAAAATAGAAGGCAATGTGAAATATATCATTGCAAAAACCACTGACCTGGAAAATAGGTCCAGGAGAGACAATCTGAAGATTATTGGACTACCTGAAAGCCATGATCAAAAAAAGAACCTAGAAATCATCCTTCAAGAAATTCTCAAGGAAAATTGCCCTGATGTTTTAGAACCAGAGGGCAAAATAGAAATGGAAAGAATTCACTGATCACCTCTTGAAAAAGATCCCAAATAGGGCTGTTTTGGTATGGTGAGCAGGGGAAAGATGGGGGAAAAATTTGTAACTCAAAATCTCATGGAAATGAATGATGTAAAGAAGAAAATAAATAAATAAATAAAGTTTTTTTAAAAAAGAAAAAAAAAGAAAAAGATCCCCAAAACTCCTAAGAATATCATAGCCAGGTTCCAGAATTCCCAGATCAAGGAGAAAATATTACAAGCAGCCAAGAAGAAACAATTCCAGTGTTGTGGAAACACAATCGTGATAACACAGGATCTAGCAATTTCTACATTAAGGGATCAAAGAGCTTGGAATATGATATTCTGGAGCTAGGATTATAACCAAGAATCACCTACCCAGCAAAACTGAGTATAATGTTTCAGGGGAAAATATGGTCATTCGATGAGGTGGAGGACTTTCAAGCATTCTTGATGAAAAAACCAGAGCTAAGTAGAAAATTTGACGTTCAAACACAAGAAGCCAGAGAAGCATCAGAAGGTAAACATGGAAAAGAAATCATAAAGAACTTATCAAAGTTAAACTATTTACATGCCTAGATGGAAAAACAATAATTGTAACTTATGAAACTTTTCTCAGTATGAGGATAGTTGAAGGGAATATAAATGTATATATACGTATGCATATACATATGTCTATATAGGAGAGTATATATTGTAGGAATACATATGTGAGTGTGTGTATATATGTGTACAGGTATACATAGACAGAGGACACAGGACCAATTGAATAGGAAGGGATGATATTTAAAAGATGAAATTGAGAGATGGGAGAGCAATATAATGAGAGGAGAAAGGGAGAGACAGAATGGGGCAAATTATCTCATATAGAAGAGTCAAGGGATAACTGTCACAATGGAGGGGAAGAACTGGAAGGCAAAAGGGAATGGGTCAACCCTACTCTCATTGAATTTGGCTTAGGGAGGGAATGACATACACTCTAAATTGGGTATCTTGCCCTACAGGAGAGTAGGGAGGAAGGGGATGAAAGGGGGGATGATGGAGAGGAGGGTAGGCTGGGGAGGAGGGTAGTTAGAAGCACACACTTTTGTGAAGGGACAGGGACAAAGTAGAGAATAGAACAAATGGTGGGGCCGGATAGGATGGAGGGAAATATAATCACTCTTTCACAATATATCCACTATGGAAATGTTTTCTGTAACTACACATGCACAACCTATATTGGATTGCTTATCTTCCCAGTAAGGTGGGAGATGAGGAAGGAAGGGAAAGAATCTGGAATTCAAAGTTTTAAAATCAAATGTTTAAAAAATATTATTACTATTATTTACATGCAACTGGGAAATAAGATATACAGGCACTAGGGTATGGAGATCCATTTTTGCCCTATCAGAAAGTCAAAGGGGGGAATGCGGGAGGATATAGGAGAGAGCAGATTGAGGGTGGGGGTATACAGCAGGATTGCAGTTTTGGGGTGTTGGGTAGGGGAAGGACAGGGAGAAAATTATTTTATTTTATTTTATTTTTATTTTTATTTTTTGCTTTTTTTTTTTTTTTGGAGGGCAATTGGGATTAAGTGACTTGCACAAAGTCACATGGCTAGTAAGTGTGTCAAGTGTCTGAGGCTGGATTTGAACTCAGGTCCTCCTGAGTCCAGGGCCGGTGCTCTACTCACTGCACCACCTAGCTGCCCCAAGGGAGAAAATTTGTAACTCAAAATCTTGTAGAAATGAATGATGTAAACTAAAAATAAGCATAAAAATTAATTTAAAAAATTAGAATTGAGCAAGTGGAAACTAATGACTCTATGAGACATCAAGAATCAGTCAAACAAAATCAAAAGAATGAAAAATAGAAGAAAATGTAAAATACCTCATTGGAAAAACAACTGACTTGGAAAATAGATCCAGGAGAGATAATTTAATAATTATTGGTTTACTTGAAAGCCATGATCAAAAAAAAAAGCCTGGACAGCATTTTTCAAGAAATCATCAAGGAAAACTGCCCTGAGGTCCTAGAACCAGAGGTAAAATAGTCATTGAAAGGACCCACTGGTCACCTCCTAAAAGAAATCCCAATTGAAAATGCCAAGGAACATTATAGATAAATTCTAAAATTATCAGGTCAAGTAGAAAATACTGCAAGCAGACAGAAAGAAAGAATTCAAATATTGTGGAACCACAGCCAGGATTACTCAGTATGTTGCAGTATCTACTTTAAAAGGGCTTGGAATATGATATTCTGTAAGGCAAAGGAGTTTGGATTACACTCAAGTATCAATTACCCAGCAAAACTGAGCATAATCAATCTACATTTAGAGGGTTCACAAATGGGCTGATTGAGGAAAGACAAGGTTTACATGCCTCCAAAGAGTCACAGACAGTTGAGATCCTTCCTCCGGCTTCTTATCTAAAGAATACTTAATGTTCATAAATACATTTTTACATCTCACGGGGCAACTTTCCTTCAGGTGGCCATTCGACCAGGAAAAATTGAGACAATATGCTGTGTCCATAATAACTGTACCTTATGAATAACTGTGGTAAACTCTTTTAGGCCCACACAGGTCATGGTGTCCCTGGGATTTCTAGCCTCATAATTTATACCTCCACCAAAGTCTACTAGAGGGTTGACTCAAAACTCAGTTCATCTCTAAAGTAGACAAGAGTAATTAAATTTGGCAGAGGGTAGGGGGATAGAGAATGTGAATTGAAAGTTATTTTCACTCTCAGTAAAAATTACAAATATAAAATTATTAAATGTGCTCTCCTCTAACCTGGTACTGGATACCTTCGTATTGCTAATTGTTGTCATCACCCAATTGTCTTGGAGGAGACCTACTGAAAGAAAGCCCATCACCAGTTTTAAAGGTTCATATTTATGTGTGAATGGAGAAAGAATTATGGTTTTGAATGGCTTTTGGGAAATGACTAGGCAGAATGAGTTGTATTCAGTCTTGTAATAGTATATGAATACATCCAGGCAGTTGAAAGGTGGCATAAGGAACCCCAACAATGAGAAAACAAATCAAGGATTTTCTAGCAACTGTGCTGAAGGAACTGTTTGAGTTTTATTCATTTTTAATAACAGTAATTGTAGCGAGCCAGTTAGGCCTGATCCAGGACTCAGATAAGAGACCTTAATTATGTACCCTAATTCCTTTTGAGGTGATGTGGGTTGCAATGGCTGGCTCCCCTGACAAGAACCTCAGGGGTAAACTTAAAAGGACTTCTGTCTGATATCCTGACATCAAGACCTTTCCCCCAAACTTCAGGCACCAAAAAGGACATGTTCCTTATCATATTATGCTAAAGACTATCATAAGTCAAAATACTTGTTTCTCAGAGATCCGGCTTCTATACAGATATCTTTGAGACTGATTTCTATGCAAAAGTCTTTGAGATTGTGGCCTGCTCTCAGGGAGCATCCTTTGTCCTGTAAGATACATTTTGATAAAAGACAACTGACCTTCCCCATGACTTCCTGGGTCCTTCATAACAAGCCTTGTCTTATCCAAGCTTCTTCCTGGGTATGGCAGACTATTCTATTAGTAATAATATTCCAGGATATGATTGAGATAAGGATACTTGAATCTTTGTCATTTGGATCTTTAAAAAGTTTGTTTTAAGCCTCAATAAATGGAGTTCATGGTTCTTCCTTGAATGACCCACATGGCCTGGTCCTTTTTTTAGTTCACATCTCCAATCATGCTTAATGCTGGACATTGAGCAGGCTCTCAACAAGTAATACTGGTTGGTATTTATATAGCACTTTCAGGTTTACAAAATACTTTATAAATGTAATCTTATTTGATCCTCACAACAACCCCAGGAGGTAGGTGCAATGTTTATCCCCATTTTGTTATGGTTGTTTAGTTGTGACCAGTACTTCATGACTCCATGGGGGTTTTCTTGGCAAAGATACTGAAGTGGTTTGCCATTTCCGTCTCCAGCTCATTTTATAAATGAAGAAACTGAGGCAAACAGGGTTAAGTGACTTGCCAGGTTCACATAGCTGGTAAGTTTCTGTGGCCAGATTTTATTTTATTTATTTTATTTTAATTTTTAGTTTTCAACATTCATTTCCACAAGATTTTGAATTCCAAAATTTTTTCCTCATCTCTCCCCTACCCCTCACCCCAAGATGGCAAGCATACTGATTACTCCTTCCCCCATTCTGCCCTCTCATATATCCCCTCCCATCTCTCCTCTTATCCCCTTTGCCCTTATTTTCTTGAAGGGCAAGATGGATTTCTATACCCCTTTGCCTGTATATCTTATTTCCTGGGTGCATGTAACAACAATTATTTAACATGTGTTTTTAAAACTTTGATATCCAGATTCTCTCCCTTATTCCCTCTTCACCCACCCCCACTGGGAAGATAAGCAATTCAATATAGGTTGTACATGTGTAGTTACACAAAACATTTCCATAGTAGTTATATTGTGAAAGACTAACTATATTTCCCTCCATCCTATCCCACCCCCACTTATTCTGTTTTCTCCTTTGACTCTGTCCCTTTTCAAAAGTGTTAGCTTCTAACTACCCTGTCCTCCAATCTGTCCTCCCTTCTATCATCCCTGCTCTTATCCCCTTACCCCCTACTTTCCTGTAGGGCAAGATACCCAATTGAATGTGTATGTTATTCCCTCCTTAAGCCAAACTCAATAAGAGTAACATTGACCCATTCCTTTTCACCTTCCTGTTCTTTGCCTCTATTGTAACAGTTTTCTCGTGCCTCTGTTATATGAGATAATTTACCCTAATCTATCTCTCCCTTTCTTCTTCTCCCAATATATTCCTCTCCCACCTCTTAATTTTATTTTTTAGATGTCATCCCTTCATATTCAACTCATCCTGTGCTCTCTGTCTATGTATACATGTACACACATATGCACACACTCACATATGTATTTATACATACATACATCTTCCTATACATACATATATGTATGTATATATATATATATATATATATATATATATACACACATATATTCCCTTCAATTATCCTCATACTGAGAAAAGTCTCATGAGTT
>JAQQSV010002360.1:0-29633 GCA_028646515.1 Pseudochirops corinnae
CTCTGACGCCGCTTCCAGTCTGCACCGCACGGAGACTAGCTTGGTTCCGGCGTTCTCTTGCTCCACCCCTTCCTGCTACGTCAGCAAGCTCAAGGGGCATGGAAGATCTTCAGATCCCAGTATTGTTACATATACTTGTTCTCAGCTCCAACTCTTTCCTCATTCTCTTTTTCCATCTGAATTGTCCTCCTTTCTCTTCTGATGATCTAAGTCCACGTTTTGCTCATACAACAGCTTGGTTTTTTATTTCATCTAACTCATTTAGATCTCATCCCGCTACTGTGAACTTTTATGACACTATCTATCTAAGGGTTTCTTTTTTGTGGCACATGGTGGCCCAGTGCCTTCACATTGTCATTTAAGCGTTTCATATACATCTCTAAAATTAGATTATAAACTCCCAAAGGGCAGGGATTATGCCTTATATTTCTGAAACACTCTATGAGCCAACATGGGGCTGGGCACACAAACTTAATGATTCATTGTTGAATGAATGATGCACATCATTTATCAATTAGGGGCTTTTTCTTAATATTTGTTTTAATGAATAGTTGGCTAAAACCTATTCTGTATTGTTATTTGAAAAGTCTGGAAAGAGAACTTATTGGGATATATATGTATATACATATACATTGATGTACATCAGATTCATCTAGTTGGAGAATGGAGGACTCTCTTCTCCTCAGATTCTAGCTAACTCTGTGATAATCAAATATTCATGGGAAAGCATGAAAACTTTTGGGGAGTGCACTGGGATGGAATGCAGTGTTCCTTGAAGTCCTATGACCTTCAGTCCCAAACCTTTGAAATGTCAGTGCTCTGTGAATGCTGCAAAGCAATCTTGCGAGGTGACTCTTTGAAACTTTCGGTGAGATCTGCAGTGCAGACTTTCCATCTTCCTGAAGCCCTATTTCACAGTCATAGAGAGCTGTAGAGCTGGAGGCAATAATAGAGTTCATTGGCATCCTCTGTAGATTGATGTGTTACTTTAAAGACCATCATCATAAGGGAAGGGAATTTTGCCACAAGAACAAGAACTCTTGCTGTGATATGAAAATAAAACAATAAAAATGAATTTAAGTATTTTTTAAAAAGTCTCTAAAATGAAAAGGGATTAAAACCCCACCGATGTCAGCTTTGTGGCACTTTGCCTCCTTTTGGTATCAGAGCTGACAGATGGAAAATTCATGAAGAGAGGACTGGCAGTGACAACTGCAGACTCTAAATAGAGTTTAGCCAACAAGAAAAAAAAAATGGCAGGTTGTTAACATTGTGTGGTCCTTAGGCTGGCTAAAGAATCACATTCCCAAATTAGAATACATCCTTCTGACTATTTTATGTGGCCAGGAAAAGATGCCATCTGACGCCATGACATCAATTCCTTTTTGAACTGTTGATTTTGTGTACTGGTTTAATCAGCTTTATATGAGTTTTGCAAAAAAAAAAAAAATCAAATAAAAAATGCAAGTTTTTATTGAGCTTAGGATGAGAGTGCTAACAGCAAAG
This sequence comes from Pseudochirops corinnae, assembly GCA_028646515.1. NCBI lineage: Eukaryota > Metazoa > Chordata > Mammalia > Diprotodontia > Pseudocheiridae > Pseudochirops > Pseudochirops corinnae. The sequence goes on from JAQQSV010002360.1 coordinate 1,507, forward strand.
CCCAAGTCGCTTTATATTTAATGGAACTGTTTGAAATTATAAAGAAAAGAGCTGTGCTGTTGAAATCTATCATTTCTGAAATAATTATCTGTTGTATCTAAGGTGTGAGTGCTGTACCTGAAATTACATATCATCTCACAAAGTCAAAAGATAAAAAAGAAGGTGCTGACCTAGTTTTGGTTATAAACAAGTATTCAGAGATCAGTCACTTTCCTCTTGGTCTTGCATCATTATGAGATGAAAGAGGTCTCTCCTTGTGGAGGACACTGAATTGGGACATACAGAGAAATGAGCCCATTTCAATACCAAAAATATAGAGTGCCTTTTCCTTTCTTGTACAGAAAATCACTAAAAATGTGTAGTGTCTTTAGAGTTTTCTGTCATTAAAGTACAGGAAGCTATGTCATCTTCTCCCAGGGACAAAATCATCTTGATAAAGATTTCTTTTATATTGTTACCTCTCTGAGCCACTGTTTCTGCCACTGTGTAAAATGGGAATAATGATATCCGTATTATCTAACTTACAAGGTAGTGAAGATCAAATGAAATTTAATTTATATAAAAGCATATTTTATAAAATTGAAAGCACTCCATACATGTCATTATCATCATCATTATAATAATACTGATATGTAACATGTATCATATATATTATTAGCCATGACTGTGGCTAATATATGCTATATAATAACAATAATAACAACAATTATTATTAATATTGTTCACATAATCATGGATCCTCAGAGTTGTAACGCATCTCAGAGACTAACTAATCTAAGATTTACTTGAATGAGAATCCCCTTTACAATATACCTGACAAGCAGGCATCCAGCTTTATGTGAAAACTTTCTGTGACTGGGAAGCAACTACCTTCTAAGTCAGTCTATCCCACCTTTAAATTACTTTAATAGTAATTAAATTTTTCCTTACTTCATACTAAAATACATCTCCTTACAAATTCCACCCATTAATACTGCCATGTCTTTCCTAACTCATTTCTCTCTTGCTACACACCCCTAGTTCCTTCCATTAATTTCCTAAAGGCATGGACTTGAGGCCCTTCAACCATACTGGCTGCCATCCTCTGGAGACTCTCCAGATCATACAAGTCTTTCTTATATTTGGTGCCAAGAACTAAACACAACACTCTAGGTGTGAACTGGCCAGAACAGGTGCAGAGTGTCTATCATTTCTCTGGTCCTGCTTACTGTGCCTTTTATGATGCAAGCTGTGATTATATTAGTTTTCTTTGCTGTCACTTTACATTGTTGATGCATATCAAATTTGCAGTTCACTAAAACTTCTAAGTCTTTTAAAAATTAATCATTATCTAGCTATTTCTATTTTACCTTAACTTGCAAAATTTATTTTTGAATTCGAGGGAAAATCTTTCATTTGTTTTGATTCAATTTAATCTTGTTTTAGCCCAATGTTCTCACTGGTCAAGATCTTTTTGTTTCCAGACAGTTACTGAGTGTTTTGATTATCCCTCCCAGCTTTGAATAATTTGCAAATTTGATAAGAGTACCATCTACAACATGACTAATCTAAGTCATGGATAAAAATGATAAAAAAATACAGAGACAAGTCAGAGCTCAGATCCCTGGGAACCTCCACTGGAGACCTCCTTCCAAGTTGACATAGCAACATTAATGACTACTCATTAGGTCCAGCTATTCAATCTAGTTCTGAATCTCCTGAACTTTATTATCATCTAGCTCATCATCTCCATATTTCCTACAACGTCATGAAACACTTAATCAAATATTCCACTAAAGCATAGGGAAATTAAATCTGCAACCTTTTCCCGATCTACCAGTTCCTTTTATAGAAGGAAAAGCTAATTACATAAATGTATTCTTTATTTGTAAAAATTGACTATGGCTGCTGTAGTGTGCAAATGGGAAAACAAGAGATCTTAGACAAGTTTCCTGTGAATATTTTTCAATAAAGCTCAATTCGGCAGAAAAGATACATCAACAAAGGGGATTCTGTCTAAGCACTTAGGAATTAGACTATTTTAAAGTTATGAACAAGATTAGATTACCCACCTCTATTGATAAAACAATACATTTTATTTTAGATAGATTGAAATAATATGGCTTGATTTAAAAGTTATAAAATTCATTCATATCATAATGATTGATACGTGATGTATATTTTTAAGGGATGTTGATAGTATTATGTGAAAAGTAAGGATATATTATGAATTTAAAGATGAAATATAGAAGTTGACTGTGGCTAAATTTCAATATGATTTTTGAGCTTAAATGATATCTGAGTTATCCCATGATTCTATTTCATAAGCGTATATCACCTGCATACTGGATATGGTGTTTTAAGTCTTAGATTCACTGTATCATAGGTTTAGAGACTGAAGTGACTTTAGAAGTTATCTAAGACAAGTAATTTTGCTTCTTTGGTCTTTAGTTTCCTCATCTTTAAAATGAAGGAGGTTAAACTAAATGATTCCTTATCTTTACTCAGCCAAACTAGGTGAAAAAGGTAACTCAGTCATTACATTTACTTCCTCTGTTCTCGCCATTCTAATCTTTCTATGATCTGGTTTCTGAACTCATCACTCAAGTGAAACTTGTCTTTCCACGGTTACTAATGATTTCTTAATTTTTTTAATTTTTAACTAAAAATCACATATTTTCTCTTCCTCCCAACTCCTTCTCCTCCTGCTTTACTAAAAGAACCTAATACTATTTTCAGTGATCAAGAAGTAGTAGAGAAGCAGCTTTGCTCAAGAGAGAGAGCAGCCAGTCTCAGACAAGGAACAGGTGACGCATGGTACATACTGTTTCATAAAAGAGATCACTGACATCTAGTCTTATAGACCAGAGTCATGAGTAGCTATATATATTCAAGATGAGCCACCCCAAGTACAGCTGGGGTATGGTGTTGATTCATTCATGATGGCAGTGTAGCATATAGGTTTAGTGGTGCAATGTGGCACCCAACTTCCCTTTTCTCTTTCTAGGCTGGCTCATTCATCCCAACCTGCTGGAAGGTTTGGAGATTTTCCAAGTGGAGAAACAGTAATACACCCACTACCACTCTGCTACAACTCATTTGGAAGGTCCTAAGGATAACCTGGAGGGAGGCACATACGTGTACTGCTATATAACATTGTGATTTTTGAGCCCCTGCAAATGTGCTTCCCATTTATTAGAAATCAATTACAATGACATAACTGACTCTTAAGCATGACACATTTACTAAACAAGAAGACAAAAGCAAAGAATAATCGTAAGATTTATTCAATGGAAGACAAAAATAAAACTAATTAAACATATCAGTCCACCCATAAATCTTGGTTACAGTTTTCCTCCAATGCACAGTGCCCATTGAGAAGAGTGAGCACACACAAATTATCCTACTCGAGAGATTCATATGTAGGCAGACCCACGTGCCCCCAACAACTCTGGATGTAAGTGGTCTTTTAGGGGATAATCTGTACCAAGTATCATGGCTCCTCTTCTGGGTCTGTCTATTCTTCTGCTGGATGAAGCTAACTTTTTACTATTCTTAGGCAGCTGAAGCAGTGTTAAGTTCTTTAGTAAAGCAGTCACATTACACTCTTTTAGTGAAACAGCAGCCTTATGCCTGAGGTCTTTAGTTTTTCAAGTCAGCTCCCTTGACGGAGCACTAATCCAGTTACATAATTTAGGTTAAGAAATCCCTAATCCATAGTTCTATCAGGCATGACACAAACAAATAGTATGAAGTTTTCTCATTGTATCCCAGAAGTTCTTTGGTTTACAGTTTTCTAATTCTAGTCTTCAAAACTGAAAATGGCAATATGTAAATTAGCTGATTGACAAAAATTCACTGCTGCCAGTATTTTTTGATTGGTACTTTTGCCTCTGAACTACTTCAAAGTAGGTCTGCTAAGAGCCTTTATCTGAGGAGTTGTTTTCTCTTAGAGCTTTAGAACTGTCTCAAGAATCTTTCTCACACCAATGTCCCCTGCTTTCAGCAAACAAAATATATACATATACAAAGGGCAGCACCTTACATGTATATGTAACTGTTTCCTTGTCCTGGTTAGATTGCAAGTTTCTTAAGAGGAGGGACTGTTTCATATTTGTCTTTGTATTCCCAGTATCTAGCACAGTAGGTATTCGATAAATGTTTGCTGATTGACTGAGCTCCCTATCAAACTTAAATTTTATAAACCTATGATTTTTGTAGAAGGCATAAACTGTAGAGTTAATTTTATAGTGGAGAACCTAACCAACAGCTCAGAACATTGGAAACTTTTCTGTTGTTCTGAAATTCATTATTAAAAATACTAAAAGGCTATATTACTTTCTCCACAGCATAGTAGAACAGATTCTTGTATAAGCCACCCTAGATACCAGTAAAAGCACCTCTAAGAAGATCACAAACTATATAATATGTCTAAGGAATCCTTGTGAAAGAAATGACCTTGAGTTAGATCACCCTTTGAAAACAAATTTTGGGTCACCAGTCCATTTGGGGCCAACCAGGTAATAGATCTAATGACATTCTTACTAGAATGTCTTGCATCTATGCAAGTCTTACTTGGTATGTCATTGATCTCTGTTTCAAAAAGTCCATCAAAATATGGAACCGTATCTGTCCAACTATGAACATCTCTGGCACAGGTGGACTGCCAGCAGGAGTTGTGGTGTACTAGATTCTGGCTACGAAATAGAGATGTGGGACCACTATCTCTTCAACAGGGAAGGGTACAGGCTAGCAGCACAAACCTGGGGTCTTGCCCAGAACTTCCATATGTCTATCCTATTTTGAGTTTTCCATCTATTTAATCCTTACAAGCCTCATTTAGTGGCTTCAAAGAGGCCATTTGGAATAAGGGAAGAGTGTATACCCTCTGGCAGTATAGAGATTAAATCTCAAGTGTGGAAACAGCCTTTGTAGGGTACAATTAAATGCCTCCATGAGGGTGGTACCCTTTTAGTGATCATCTCTTGTCAAGTTCACAGTGCAAGCACAGTGCTCTTCACTCTTACCTCTATTAAATTCCTTGTATAGTCAACTCTGACTGCATTTTTTGATGCTGATGTGGTCAAAACCCTTCTCATTGACTGATTAAAGACTTGGGGACTCAACCAGCTTTGATTTCCATTCTCCCCTTGGGACCTTGTGTAAACTCTGACTTATTTGACTTGTACCTCTTAGCTAATTATCTTAGACAATTTAGACCAGATTCTCAATTATCCTCTGTGGACTCTGAGTACTTAGCTAATAATAGCTATGGGTCTTACTTAACAAGAAAGTAGTAAATAAGGGTTTCCCCTATGGATTGGGCAATAAAGAAGACTACCATAGGTAACTAATACATGTTGGTGAAAAATAGCTAATGATGATGGAAGACTAACAACACTATATTAATCTAGATTAGTCAAAAAGGCATATTGCCGCATCTCTATAGTTAAGGTACCACCTAGTTTTAAGTTCTTCAAATTTATCTATAATCTATGTTGTATCCAAATTATTTGCTATATCTATATATAATTAGATTACTCATTTGATAACGGTCATTACTACTATATTACTTAAAATTTCATTTTATAAATAAAACAACAAACATCTGAATACCTATCATGTACCTAATGCTTTAATACATTTCAGAGGAGACAAAAATCATCATCAGGTATCTTTTCTAAGAAAAACAAGTCACAAAGGAAAAAAAAAAATATGTCTGTAGCCTGAATATACCCTAGGTTCCAAAGTGAAGGTACCTGGAATCAAATATACAAATGCTCGCAAGATCTGTCAAAGCAATGTTTACCATGGCCAATTCAGCTAATTATCATAACACTGAAATTGTGGGAAGTGGGGATAAAACATGAACAGGTCAAGAAGATAAGCTGAGATGTAAGTACAGTTGGATTTTAACGGCATTCAATTATCTTCGCTGCAAACAAATGATCTGGGGCTATAATGATGAGCTCCAAGGACTTTTTTTTTTAATCTTAAATACTTATGATCTGATTAGTCACCTTTCTCCACTTGTTGAGAAAATTTCCTATAAAGTACTAACACTGGGTTACATGCAGGATCCTCCTTTTGTCCTTCAGGAAATTTTGCTTATGCAGTCAGTGCCTGGAATTGCCTCCTCAAATGAACAGGTCTCTTTCTGAGTCAATCTCAATATAATTAACACAAAGACATGTCCTGTGTCTGTATTTAAGAGAATGAGAACCCTTTGGGGGAAACAGATGGATCTCCTAGAATGAATCTATGTGTAGAAAGAAGCAACCCGGGAACCAGCCATTGGGGGTAAAAGTTAACAATGAGAAATAGTCTCAGACTATTCTCTTATCTGAGTGTGACTCTGAGCTTCTTCCTACCTTTAATATTATGTAAGAAATATCCAGCTAAGAAGGCAATTTCCCCTTCAGAACAAATCAATGTGTCATTAAATAAAAAGGAAATCTCTTTTTGTTTTCTTTAGGCCAAAGGTTCTTCTTGTGTGTTATAAATCCCTTCGGCAGCCTGTTGAAACCTATGGATCCTTTCTCAGAATAAGATTTTTAAATGCAAAAAACAGAACACAAAGGATTACAAAATAAGTTATTGAAATATAATTATCAAAACAACAACAAACAAAGAAAGACCCAAGTTCCTGGTTGAGAGGTCACACTGTTTTGTTTGAGCACTACATGTTTTCCTTTTATGGGGGTGGTAGTGGTGGGTGGGTTCCAACTTGTTCCAACATGGTGAGGAAACTTCCTTAACCTAAATAGGCAACTAAGTAGTCAGGCAACTATTGGGCAGCTTATTGTTTTTCGAAGGGTGCCTATGGTACTAAGAGGTTAAATGAGTTTTCCAGAATTAGAAAACAGAGACAACACTTAAAAACAGATTCCCTTGACTCCAAAGTTTGTTTCTGTGTTTCAGTTATTTTTTAGTTGTTTCTAACTCTTGACACCTTTTGGGCTTTTCTTGGCAAACATACTTAGCCATTTCCCTCTCCAGCTCATTTTACAGATAAGGAAACTGAAGCAAACAAGGTTAAGGGACCTGCCCAGTGTCACACAGCTAGTAAGTGTCTGAGTCTAGATTTGAACTCAGGAACATGAATCTTCCTGACTGTAGACCTGGCTCTCTATCCATTGGTCCACCTAGGTGTCCCTCTCTACTTCTCAGGAAGTTGGTAATAAGCACATTTGAAATGTGGAAGTATACTATGTAAACTATAAAATTACACTATAAAAGAGGAAGTAAACCATGCAGTAATTTAACATGGGCTAAGCACTAATTTTAACCATATTCATATCTGGTCATTTCCATTCATATTTGAATGAACAGAATTGTCAGTTACATCTGCTTTTCAAAGTATAGCATTTATACTGTGTGGTGAATTCACATGATTTCAATGCATTCCTTAAAATGTTGCTGTGGCTTTTAAAAAGCCTCCAAAATGGGAATAATTGTCAGTATAGATACATTTTCATTCCCCACTCTTCCACTCCCCCCTGATTTTCCAGGTTACTTTTATTGAAGTAGGCACAAAATAGAGACACAGGGGATCCATTCCCTGACAATACTACCTTTCTCAAACATCTCTCCCAAACATAGTCATAAACCCTATTCTTTTTATGGAATTACAACGTACAAGCTTTTCAGAAGAGAGAACATGAATTATCGTGTCTTAGTGGTATGTGCTTTATTGAATTTTCAGTTTAGATGATTGAGCAGTTTAAAATGATTACAATAGACAATGCCAAAATTGGATTTTTTTTTTTGGAGAAGTCTTAGTGCACCCTACATAATAATGGGTCACTTTGTATTCCTTATTTTGGTTTTCAATTATAAATCTACTAGACTGATTACTAGTACTTTAAAAAATGTTTTCCTCTTAAGTTGATACTTGAGCCAAGCCATGGGATCGTAGGAACAATGGAGCATGGTGGCAAAAAAGGGTTCTCTGATGAGACTTCATGAGGATAGATAATTTAGTACATGACATCTTAGTCTTAGGAAGATGAGTTAATAGTAATTCAGAGAAGAACCGTGAATATTTTGAAGAAAGGGGATAAAAGTAATTGAATTTCAGGATGCAAAATGAAAAAGAATTATATATACATACACACATATAGAGTTTCACAGATTTATATTATACATACACATATATGTATACATATATACATGCATATGTATACATACACATATACATATACAGATATTTATATATACATATATGATTTATTAGAAGATCATAGAATCCTAGAGTTGGAAGAGACCTTGGAGATCCTAGACTAACCACTATTAGATACATACAATCTTTCTAAAAAATAAAGTCCATTGTTGCCCAGCTCAGACTTTTAGGTACTTCTCACTTTTTTATATTGAACAAAAATTTGTTTCAGTGTAATTTCCACCCACTCTTAGTATTGTATTCTGGACTATGAAAAATAAGTCTAATCACTCCTCCTCATAATCATTCTTCAAATGTTTAAAGCCAATTATCATATCTTCCCCAAGTCTTTTCTGAACGAAATACTTCCCTTTTCTCTGGTTCACAAACTACTCTTAATAAGATATAGTTGCTTTAGTACAATTTTTTTTTCTGAGTCTCTCCTCCTTTTATAAATATACATAAATGGCATTATAGACACCCTGCACAAGGAAGGTATAACTATAAAGAATTTAAACTTATGTAACACAAGTCTACCAGAATTTATTCTTCCAAATGAGTTCATTTCCTTATCTATCAACCAACTCATCTGTCAATGAGTCCATTTCCTTAGATGGCATCCAAGGACCTTTCTTGCTCTAACATTCTAAAATTTAATGATGGTTCTTCTTCAAAGTAGTTCCCTTGCGAGACTATGTATTGTATTAATCTTAATGATACTACTATTGGTAAAAATCTTTTAGGAACTGCTCTTCCAGAAATGTCTTTGGAGCTTCTGAATATTCTTATTGGTATAAGTCTTCATTCTTTGAGGAATATTTAGATTTTTAAAAATAGCCAAAAGACATCTGGAGCCATGTCTGGTGAATGAGTGAGTGATGAAGATGGATAATGCCATTTTGAATTGGAAACAAACAAATAAATTGTGGCCATAAAATAATGAGACCAATTTTCTTGTGTGGCTCTAATTTTATATCTGCTATTGCCCATAATAGTAACTCCTGCCCAGCCAAGTGTGATGGAGAGATGTGGTTAGCACCCTGTTGCAGCTTATGATAGAAAGAATGAAGCATAGTTCCAACAGCTGCTGAATTTAGTAATTCTTGCTTTTTCTTCCTGTACTATTTTAAACTGCATTTTGGATCGTTTTTCACACCTGGACCTCGATTTATGCTATGCCTTGTCTTGGTGTTTGGACTCTTTGCTAAGTTAATGGGACAAGACTTTCTCTCACACCTTGTGGAGAAGGCAGTGTGGCATATAGGAAAGATCACTGGCTTTGACATCAGAGTACCTGGCCTCAATTCCCATCTCTGATACCTACTTGACTGTGTGATATTGGGCAACCAGGCTAACCTCTCTAGGTCAGAGAGGTTTGCATATGTGGCTGTTAAGTCACTTCCAGTTCTAGTTCTGCCAGCTTAGGATAACCACTGTATGGTCATGAGTGACTTGTCTTTGCTGGCTGTACCTTCCATCTCTGGATCTACTTCCCCTCCTCCACCCGGAAGAAGAAAGGATTTCAAGGTTTGCCCTGTAGGATATAAAGTAGCTTTGAAGGCAATTCTGAAAGATTTCTAAAAATATTCTGAGCTATGGCAAGGTCATTGGCATAACAGTCTATCACCCCAAGGTACCTATGTTTAAGAGGAAAACACTTAGGTGTAAAAGTTCTGTTATTTTAATAAAAAAAAAAGATTGTATTCACATGTATGCATATACATGTATATGTACATACATATACGTGTATATCTCTGTCTCTAGTCTTTGGCAAAATGTGTCCAAGGCAGGACCTAGGAATAATGCCAAGAAAATTTATTTAATAAAGGGAATGTCACTGTAAATATGAATTGGCACTGAATATTTCCATTGGGCTAGACAATGACCATATTTTCTATTATTACAACTTTGAATGGTATGCCTTCCAATATATGTGACAACTTCGGAATGATTCATTATTCGTAATATTTGGAAACTGGATATAGTACAATTAAATTAGTAAAATGTTCTTATTTTAAATATGAAAATACTCTTCTTTCACAACTAGGAATGTATTCGTTTTGATGTTTTTGTTTAATTTTGTTTTATTTTTCTTTTAATTTTCCCCCCAGAAAGGTAATAGATTTTAGGTGACTCACCCACTCTCATCTAAGCCCCATTGTTACTAATATCTCATACTGATGAGAAGTTGGTTGGGGCTGGGGTGAAGACTGAACGTAGATTAGAATTAAATGGCCCAGTCAAGTTGTGAATATGGTATCTTGGCTTCTTTAGTATCATATTCTCACTGTCTAGACCAAGTGGTCACAAATGGTCAAGTGAAATGTGGACAAAGAAAATAAAAGATTGCTATGCAGAAAAACTACCAGAGAGTAATAGAACCAGAGGTATAATTCAACTGAATTCACCAGCATCATAGCAGCAACCTACTATATGTAGTGCTGTGTTAAGTAGTAGAGAACCATAAGATTATGGAAACAGAGTTGCCAGGGGAGTAGAAAGAGAGAATAAGCATTTATACAGTGCCTATTATATGCCAGGCACTGTTCTAAGCACTTTACAAATATTCTCCCATTTGATTTTCACAACAACCTTTCAAGGTAGGCACTATTATTATCCCCATTTTACAGGTGAAGAAACTGAGGTAAACAGAGATTAAATGATTTGGCCAAGGTCACACAGGAAGTATCTAAGGCCAGAGTTGAACTCAGTTCTTTCTGACTCCACGTCCAGCACACTACCACCAGAATACTAGCTGTCTCTAGGACCTCTTCCACAAAGCCTTCCTTAATACCTTCACTCAGCAAGTTATTTAGTAAAACTTTTTGATTTTGATGAGAAAATTGAACTCCAAATGACTTGCCCAAATAAATGTTAGATCCAGGATTTGAATCTACATCCTTTGACCCTAAATACGAAAACAGAATGAATAACAATTCCTGCCCTCAGTGGGGTTCATGTTCTCTTGTTTGGAATACTTTAAGTTAGTAGAAAAACATGATGGAATCTTTAAATAGCAGTTAGACAAATTGATGTATTTGGTTCTTTATTTGACATCTAGGTGGTTACAATGGAGGGAATGCTGGATTTGGGGTCAGGAGGAGCTGAATTCAGATCTTCTCTGAGACACTTATGAACAAGTCGCTTAACTTCTTAGCCTTAGTTTCTTCATCTGCAAAGTGGGAATAATAATAGCATTTACCTCATGAGGTTGTGAGGATTAACTGAGGTAAAGCATTTAAAATGCTTTATAAACTTTATAATACTACTATTAAATTTTAAAGCTGTTATTATTACTATTGTTATTTCTTTTAATTTGCAGGGAAAAAATGATTGGAAAGAAGCTGGGTCTTTGCTGAGAATTTTCTGGAGGGAACAACATACACTTTTCTACGTGAGGGGAAGAGATGGTCCAAGAAGTCTTTACTGAGAAGATGATGAGAACTGAGAATTAAAAACATTCTATGTGACTCGAGAAATAAATTCAACTCTATAAGGACAAGGGAACCTCCCAATAGCAAGGCTTACTTTAAGAAATACAGATCTTTCTTCTTCCCTCCCTCCCTCCCTCCCTTTCTCTTCTTCCTTCCTTTTTTGTAAAATAATTAAAGACAGACAGCTCAATGAAGTGGATTGAGCACAGGAGCTCCAGGTTCAAGTCCTCCTACAAACACTTACTGGCTGAACCACCTTGGCTAAATCAGCTGCTAGCAATGAATGCAGAAGCAATGAATGCATCTGTCTCAAAAATTATTTTCTTAATTAATCTTTCATAACACTGGCTTCTGTTTCTTTCTTTCTCTTTTCCTTCCAGGGAATCCTAAAGTACATCTTTGCATTGTTTTAGTCTTTGAACCCTGTAGAAGCAGAAGATTAGGCCAAATACAAGTTCAAAGCTGCATTTAATTGAGCTATTTGTCACCAACTTTCTCCTGCTGAGAGAGATCACAACAATGGGGCCTAGATTATTTTCTTTGCACCAGCCAAGACCAGTCAAATATTCTATTTGCTGCAGTTTCCCAGTCTTAAAGTTCTACTACAGCTGCATATTTTCAAAGAAGAACCACTAAAGACTCGAAAGATTTCATTCACTACAGAGCTGCATGAACTAATCCTTGAGCTGGCACATGATCCTAAATGACTAACAGCAAAGACAGTATCAATGAAGAAACAAAAGAGAGTTCCTGTAAAATAAGTCACACCACAGTAAGATGGCAGGGGAGTCCCATCCTCCTCTACTACTGACTAGGTGAGCTGACTCTCAAGGTCCATAAACCGGAAATACTCTTGTTGATGACTTGGGCTAAATAGAATAGTGCGTTTATCTTTTTGAATTAAGGCATAAAAGTAACTGTGAACATAGTTTGAAACCTTGGTCCATGTGGTGTGCCAGGGTGAGTGAACTATGATGCTGAGAGTTCCATACCTGAGAGAGCATTAGATATATGCAAAGAAATGAATGGGAGATGCATCTTGAGGAACTTGGGAATTTGAACTCATTAGGGCATTCTAGAACATTCTCTATCTGCCTAACATCCCCAGTGAATCTGTTAGTCAAATATTACTCATGTGGCTACCCTAGACATGGAAACTCAGACTGTATACTCCAGATCTCAAACACTTTCCATGTACATTTTTGTTAAATTTACCCTGAAACACCAGGAAGAAAAGACCTATCAAATGATTGGGATGAGTCAGATGAAGAATCTAAGGGTAAAGCTAACTCCAAATACTGCATATGTTAAAGACTCACTCAAATGAGCAAAGAATTTGAGATGAAAGGAATACATTTACTTCCCTGCTCAAAAACTGTAAACATCTCCTTATTGCCTACTAAAAATTTGGATTCCTTTGATTCTCCCAAATCTGAATCCAACCAACTTTTATAGCTTTACCTCATGTTCTGCTTCCTCATATATTCTATACAGTCCTGCCAAACTGGACTATCTGTCCCCTGAGCATGTCCTATTTTTCACTGAATTGATGACTTTGCCTTAAATCATGCCCTTCTCCCCATCTCTGCCTACTGCAATACTACTCAAGTCCTGTCAAATGTTTTCTATGCCACAAAACCTTCCCACTCACAAAGTATATTCCTTTCCTTGAACCTCACACAAGACTTTGTACTTATGCATACCATATGTTGTTCAAATCAGTTTTATCCTTTCTCCACCAGTGCAGATCACCACCTATCCATAGTTTCTCATCCTCTGTTATTCTTTTCTATGTGCTCCCACAAATCTTCTACAGAGGTTTGCCTGAGTATGCTGGAGACATTCCTGTTCTTTTAGAATCTCAAGGATATAGCTATTTTTTTTTTCAATTGTTGGCATAGTTTTTGAAGAACTTATGCTTGTGGCATCAGCAACTGGGCTGATTAAACTTATTTCATATGGCTTCCAATCTCCCCTCAAAATCCAGATTAATTCTTATTTTTACTAGAATTTATTTTTACTTAATTTACTCCAACAAACATTTATTAAGCACCTACTCTGAGTAAAGCATTAGAAATACAAACATGAGAGAAAAGAAAAACAAAAATCAGTCTCTGCCCTCTGAAAGTTCAAATTCTCCTTCGCTGACCTATCTTCAGACATAATCATATATTTGACTACAGAAAAGATTTCAGAAGTTGGGTGGAGGAAAAGGAGGGAAGGAAGGGATAAGAGGCCTCACTTCATTCCTGCTTGCAGGCCATCCATCACACAACAATGTGTCCCCATAATTACCTATACTACACACTGCTGAAAGATATATGATCTGAAAGTATCACAGTGGGTTTAATGGCAGTGTAATTAAGGGGAACAGATGGGTCACTAAGTCAAGCCTATAGAAAAACTAGGTAATTGAGTGGAGGAAAAACTAGGCAGGATAGTAAAATTTAAGCTTCATTTGTGCCAACTAGTAAAAATTCAAATCACATGGAAAGTTTCATCTTCTTAAGAATCCCACTGGAGGATCAAAGGATCAGATGGGGAGTAAGGAGGTAGAATTACATAATAAACAAAGAATTACAAAGGAGAAGCAATCCAAATGATGCTGTAAAAGAAAAGTAGGAATTAAAAAGATGTTAAGTGTGAGGCACAATTGAAGGATGCTCCATGTTTTCTATTTGTATTGTGATGTGAAGACCAAAGAAGAAAGGCCACTTGTTGGCCAGTGTGTGGGATGACATGACCAAAAGGCCCACAGATGGGGTAGGCATGGATAGCTCATGATCTACATCACAGAAGGTAACAAATGCTCACGCTAGTATGATCACATAGCCTTTGAAGAGAGGTTTAAAAAAATCTCACAAAACAATCCTTTCTCCTTCACTAAATTGGCCCAAAACACTGAACAATCACAAAATCAAACAATAAACCCAAACCTGACGGAATCTCTCACATTACAACTGTTTTATTTATGCTATATGGAGATAGCTATGTATGCGCTCTTTCTGTCAGTAGTTTTATGTTGCTAGAATTTCTTAATCAGAAAAAATGTAACTTAGTGAGCAGCCAGGAACATATTTGAAAATGCTAATCAGTATGTAAGGGAGTGACACAAATAATTTCATTGATGTGAGAACATTCTGGATTGTTCTTAATGCATATTAAATTTGGTTAAAACAATTTTATTCTGGCATATTCACAAGTTTACTAAAAAAAAATGACACAGAACAAGTTTAAAAGAGAAATTCATATAATGACATTGTCATTACCAAATAGTATTCTAAAAAGAAGAGGGATGGTGTGTGAGAATAGTGCCCAAAAAGTGTGTCTGTCTTGTACAAAGTTGTTGTTTGAATGCTACATTTAAATCTGAAACATATTGTTCTCTGATTATGAAACTTTATTTAAAAAAACATTTATTGATGAAATTGTATCAGGTCTGTATTAGTTAAACAATGTTCTTTATTTTAAAATTTTTTGCAGACCTTCAGTTAGACCCCAGGTGGCATCTGAGTCAGTCTTCAATGTCATGCATCATGGAGCAAGTAACAGCAGAAACTGTGTTTTGGCTTTCTTATGATGAAATATTAGATTTCTGACAAACCAGCAAACTCTAGTAATAAAGTATGTAAGACTAAATTTAATGTATAATAATTTCCAGGCAGGGCAACTAGACTCCAACAACTATAGATCATTTGTCTTAGCGGCCACAACTCACCCTTCATAGGAATGCCTAAGAATGACTAATATAAGTAGAGACAGCAGGAGTTAGAAATATAAATTGGACAAAATTCTGTAAACTTATGCAAAAATTGACAAATTTTTATAAGCCAATGAAGCTATTTCTTATTAGAAATTAGTTTATTCACATAATTCTACCATTCATGCAAATATTTTTGAATATATGCTAACCCTAAATCTGCTCTTTACTGTTGAAATCCTACCCATCAATCAATAAGTAATTTTATATACCCATCATTTGCCATGGGAACTCTGCTAAGTACTAGGGATGCATATACAATGAAAAATAAAATTCTCTTACATTCTAGTAGGGGAAAAAGTGAGCAGCTGGGTGGCACAGTGAATAAAGTGCCAGGCCTGGAGTGAGGAAGACCTGAGTTCAAATCTGGCTTCAGACACTAGCTATGTGACGCTGAGCAAGTTGCTTAAGCCTGTTTGCCTCAGTTTCCTCATCTGTAAATTGAGCTGGAGAAGGAAATGATAAACCTCTCTGGTGTCTTTGCCAAATAGAGTCACAAAGAGTCAGACACTACTTAACAAGAACAACAACAATAACAATGATCTCTACAGGGTATTCCAAGAGCTAATTAAGCTTTAATGGCTTAAAAGCACACTAAGACTTTTGGGACATCCTGAATAATTCAGAAGGGTATTTTTGCTTCCTCCTCTCCCTGCTCCCAGCTACTAAAGAACCATTCTATCCTTCCTTCCCTACAGGTTACAAAGGCATCAGAGAAGATGGAGTCCCTAGTAGTGGTCATGTTTGGAAGAAGCTCCTGTTCCAATGGATGAATGGGGTTGTGGCATCCAGATTCAAACTCTTCCCACTTTGGGCCTAACCTTTACAGTCGCAGAGCCCAACACAGTATATGGCACACTGAAGGTGATTTATGAACATTAGCTGAATTGAATCAATAGGAGCATACTGTATGGTGAGAACAGAAGAGGAGGTAGCATGGCAAACTCCCAGCTTGGCTTAAATGACTGTTGATATTAAATGAGCCCAATTTGTGCCTTGATTTTCAAATTGTGAAACAAAAACCATATTTGGGAGACGTCCATCAAAACATATTTGTAAAAGCAATTTGAAAAAAAAGTGTTCTCTGTAAGTGCAACATTATGGCTGTATATAGTAGTTGAAAGTAGTCTTTATGAATACATTCAATTAAGCACTTTGGGGACATTCTGGAGAGAGGCTATATTTATAAGGAAGTCATTACCAGTTTGAGCATTACTTTATGTTTGCTTTTGGTTAAATATAGCATATACACATATGATACTCCTCCATGAGACATATGAACAGTAGGACCATTTTTTCTTGAAAGGGAGTAGCAGTCTGTTGCTGTTACTATAAAGGATTTCTGCCCTAACACTTTGGAGCCTGGCATTTGCAGGCCAACTTTTTACTGTGGCCGATGCCATCTGGGGACAGACCCTGTTTAACATTTAGAATACAGAGTGGTTGGATCCATCTGCCTGGGTTTGGAAGCCTGGGTGAGTGCCTGGTTTTTATGATGCCATTTCCATTGTAATTTGTAATGGCAGGAACCACAGAATCCCAGAACTGGAAGAGATATCAGAGGTCATCCAATCCAATTCACATCTGGGCAAGAATGCGCTTTAAACAACATGCTCAGGCCAGGTATGATGGCCTTGGCCTGTAATCTCTATTACATGGGAGACTGAATCTGGTGGCTTTCTTAAGCTCAGGAGTTCTGAACTGTAGTGGGATAAATGGATTGGGTGGCCATGCTAAGTCTGGACTTCCAGCCTGGGTGAGATAGGGAGAACTAGTCTCAATATCTCCCTGAAACCCTCCCTCCTCCAATAAAAAAACCCACAATACAATGACAACATATTTAAGAAAATGCCTGCCCAGTCTGAAGACCTCTGATGAAGGGAAATCTACTCTTTGCCAACCTCTCATAAGGCAGTTCATTTTACTTTGGGGCAAACTTAATTGTATTGGAGACTACAAATATTTCCTTTCCCTGAATAGGACAAAATCTCAGTGAGCAGTAGATATTTTAGGAAGCAGCCTTGAATGAGTAAAATAATCCCACACCACATCCAGAAAAATCAAAGTGGAGTGTTAATTAAAGGGAAGTAGGCTGTTCTCTTTGAGCTTACTGACTTAAAGGTAAAGCTTATCCAGGTGAGAAACATTCTGCCCTCTTACTGAGGAACAGACATAAGGCCATGAACCAACATGGAATTGGGGAGGGACTCTGACCCACTTTTAAGGTACCAAGGGAACCCATTAGACAATCTCTTCTATGTGAGGTCTGGTATTATAAGGAGCTACAGTACTAGAGATGTTTCTAGAAATAGTGGGATTGGAGCTGTGTTTTTTGAGCTATGGCACAGAGGGGCCAGAGAATCTGGAGAGATGGCTGGTACTCTGGGAAAGGGAGTGCCCACCATCTTCTGGAAGCTAAGGAAGTGTGGGCTCCAGGCAGAACTGCACAGATGGCACAAAGACCACAGTAGGGAACAGATTTAGTACCATCTTAAAGCTGAGAAAGCCGTTAGGAGGTAAGTGCTGTAGGTGGAATAAAGCAAGACTGTTAAAGGGACAACATCCATGGTAGGTAAGGTTGGTAGCTGACATTGGCACAGGCTAAGAAGCTGGAGAACAGGGGTAATATCACAAAAAAGCACATTCCAGGCACCTCTTGATGGCCTAAATAGCCCGGGGCTCAGAGCTGAAGGCTACTCACTAGAAAGTATGACTATTTTCTATTGACTCTGACAGGGCCCCTATTGATTCAATCCCCTATATATAATGAACTTTAAATGGCTCCCTATTGTCTTTAAGATAAAATATATACTCCTCTGTTTTGCTTTTAAAGTAGGGATCATATCTTTGATGATAAGCCTCTCTAGATCTGTCCTACCTGAGGGATAGGGAACCTGTGGCCTTGAGGCCACATGTGGCCCTCAAGTGCCGACCCTTTGACTGAATCCAAACTTCACAGAACAAATCTCCTTAATAAAAAGATTTATTCTGTGAAGTTTGGATTCAGTCAAAGGGCTGCACTTGAGGACCTTGAGGGTCACGTGTGGTCTTGAGGCCACAGGTTCCTTACCCCTGGTCTACCTGGATTCTTTGACCACAGACACAGTCTATTATCAGGATTGTACAAACCAGGGGTGTGCTGGAGAAAGCTTAAACTTGTTGGAACGATGATTATTTTTTCAGTGTGAGAATTTACACCTCAGAAATCAGCAAATGCTACAGATTAGGGATTGATTTATTGTTTTGTTGATTGTCTAGACTTAAGAAAGTGATAAAGAAAATATTAATAATGAAGATTAAAGTTAAAGGTGTGTGGTGGGTAATTTTTTTCCCCTGGAGAGCCAGCTTTAATCATTTACCAGTCTACCACTGCTTGAAATCATTGCAATTACATTACTCCTGATAGTTTCACTGGCATAGCCTTCTAGGACTCAGGGTCTGCTCTTAGCACAGTGCCTGATACATAGTGGGACTTCATAAAAACTTAACAGGCTAATTGACTAGGGTTCCTTTTACATTCTAGTGAAATATTAGAGTAGGCCTTTTGTTGAGGATGCAAAACGAATAAATAGGGACTCTAGATAGCTAAGCATTTTCTGTCATGAATTCTATTTTGGATATTTCAATGTGTACAGTTCAGACTATTTTTATCTTTAACCATTTCCTAATTTTGAGGTGGAATTGCATTATCTCCCAATTTAGCTAGGTAGGTTCCATCTTTATTTGGATCTTGGAAAGTGAGGCAAGATATGTAGAAAAGGTTAATGTTTTTAGTGGCTTAATTAGTAAGGTTTTTTGTTTTGAGAATTTTATTTTGCAGAAGTATTTCCTGGGTTGGGTACTTCTATCTTTCTCTTTCCTGCTGAGTCTGTAGAAATTCATGAGCTCCTAAGCACCTGGGACTCCCTAATTATGTACATCATTGGCAGGAAAGCCAGAACAGCTGCATCTTGTAAATACTCAGTTTCATCCTAGGAGTGTTGACTTGGTGAGCTTAAGGGGAAGATGTCACAAGCTTAACTAGAAGTTGGTCAAACTTTAAATTCTTGCCTCTTAAAACAGGTGGATCTTTCGACAGGACAAAACACAAGGTTTCTGAGTTACTAGACATCACTATGTCAGTTTTTACCCAAGATTCATAAAGAAATAAAACATACCACAATGAATGATGTGTTACTTGCCTTCAGGTTTGGATATTTATTATATGGCTTTCAAAACATAAAACGAATTTTACTTTAATCAGAAAACCTTTTGTTCTCTAAACTGAAGCTGTTTTAGGACTATGATAGTTGTGGAGAAGGTGTTGACCTGTACTGCTAGAGGAAGTCTCTTTATCTGGGAGTTCTTTATATGAATGAAATCATGAATTCAATTTCTGTCTTCCTAGATCCATATTTCATTTAGCAAAAATTCACTAAAAAAATTTTTAACTGGCGAAGTGAATGAATTGTCACAAATTTCCTTGAGGGAAAAAACAAAAAATAAATTTACGGATTCAGGGATGTGGTGAATCACATGCCAACTGCTCTTGCTGAGAAGAGTGCATTCCTCCCATTGCTTGTGTTGCTGACTGATGAAGTCATGCAATGAGCTTATGACTATCAATCATCAATATTTAGTACATCAACTAGTGTACACTGAGTTGGGCCAACAGCCTCTGATAGATACAGAAGTCTTCAGTTGAATAAATTGTCAGTTTAGGAAAAGTCAACAGATGTAATCAATTATTTTACTAAACACTGTCAAATCAAGATAAGGCACTTGTTGGGGCTGACTTCCTGACTCAGCAGATACTAGCTGGAGTCTTTTGCTAAGAAGGTATTAAACTTTTTTTGGAGATGTATTTCTATCTTTTCTCATTCAAATTCAGACGTGTATTCCTGAATAGAAATGTCCAGAAAGTGAATAGAAGGTTTAAATGACTAGAAGCATACCCTAGAAGTAAATGAATAACTTCTAATACAAGAATACAAGTAGCTAAGGAAATTGGAGCCTGGTGCAAAGACTCTGTCAAACTGCTTAATCTATATGGAACAGGATGAATAAAAGCAAATGACCATACTACCAGATTTACTATATTATGATTTATTTCCCAAATGTTTTTATTTTTTTGGATTGAGTATGGCCCAATGTTTTTGCTCAAATTTTGATTATTCTTTATCAGAAAATATTTTTAATGTGAGATGATAAAAGGTTTGTACTCTTCTTCCTATCTCATTAAAAATCAAAAGGGCCAAGTCCTCCAGCAGAACCCATTTCTAGTTTTATAGAGCAACTCAATGAAAAAAAAACACTCAACAAAAGGTCATTTTATAGAAGATTTGGTTGGAATATATCTATTTTTTTTCCATTAACTGAAGGGTATTGGTGATTATTAAATGAGTTTAGGATTTTTTAACAGTGGGTAGCCACTGTTCTAATGTATTTTGGGAAAGAAGAGGCTTTGATTTGGACTGGCATTATGATATATGCATATTTATGTACATATAATTCAAATTATATATATTTAATAATAATAATAATAATTATATATAATTATATATACTGCAGCATATTCTAATAGAGGTGATGGGGTTTAACCCAGGAACCTACATTTTTAATGTCAGAAGTCTGTCAGTATACTTGCTTTTTAGTCCCAACGAGTGGAGGGCAACAGGTATGAGAGTGTCAGACTTAATTTTTACATCTTTATATTCACTATGTGAAGCTAGTGAGAGATGAGAGAATTACCAAAAACATCTCTTCTCTTGTTGCTAGGTGATGGCTGGAGTTAGATCAGTGGAAAAAGAGGCTTTACCTCGGGGTTTCTCACAAAGGTAAGGGCTTTCTTTTCCTTCTCTTCCATAATCTTCAAGAGATTTGTGGTTTTATATAAAGAGCATGGCAAAAATCTCCACAGTCTTAATAGGACCTCTTAGGAGGTAAATAATGAAACAGCTAAAGGCAAGCAGGATATTTAAATGATCCAGAGATCTGAGTTGGTATCACTTAGGAGGGTGGCCTATGGATGAGCCTACCAGGAACACTGTTTAAAGCAGGGACTCCCATTATTTTGTGTCACGGACCCCTTTTTTCACCATGTGTGAAACCCATGAACTTCTTCTCATAATAATTGTTGCCTATATTTGTAATTGAAGGAAATGCTAAATTTTACATTGAGTTTAGTAAGAATCGGCCATTTCCCACCATTTCTATTTTTGGAACTCTTGAAATCTGTCCATGGCCCTCAAGTTAAGAATTCTTAATGTACAGTGATTGTTACATAGATAATATTACTGGGTATATTCAGGGTCACCAGCTTTATCTGTCCAATATTTATTCCTGTAGCACTGGGAAAAATCAACATAGCTCCTAAAACCTTTAGGAAGAAGGGAAGAGAGAAGATCACAATCATGGTCCAAGGGGATGGTCTAGCAACCATCTACCCTTCAATTTTGAATTGGAATGCAGGAATTTACATACAAAGTTGTTCCTAAAGTCACTAGTGGAAACACCTGGTGATTTGGAGACTAGAATTATTTGACCATGTTGTCAGAGTACTGTGTTCATCATAAACAGAGAAAGGGAGAGGAAAGGCAAAGAGGAGTTGAGTTAGAGTATCCAAGAGAATGGATGTTTGTGTAGCTTTTTTCTTATTCATTTTTTCTATATTTACTAAAGGCAAGTGATGCCCACTCTCTCTGGAGCCAATGAGGCTGCGTATAAATTGTACTTGCTAGTACTCCATCTAGGGGACTAGCTTTTTAGAATTAAGCTCTGTGAGGCCAGGGCTGATAGATTTGCCCATCTTTGTGTAGCCAGTGTCAGACACATGATAAGCACTTAATAAGCATTTGTTGACTCTGACACCATGCAGATCCCAGAGGGTGAAAAAGGAATTAAATGAGTCATAGGCTTTAGAGATGGGAGGGATACCAGAGATTTTCTAGTTCAACATCTTCATTTTGCAAATGTGGTAACTGAGGCACAGACAAGTTAAGCTACTTGCCCAAGATCATATAGGAAATAAGTATCACAAGCAGGATCCAAGCCCTGGATCTAAGCTGTTCCATACTGCCTCTCCTAAAATAAGCTAATGATTATTTCTTTTCACACTTCTAAGACAAGCTAAAATACATATGCTTTTTTCTTTTAGAAAATGGATAAATTTGGAGCATGGTGGCTCATCATATTCAGTCACTAAGTTGTAAAATTTTAACCTTTTGTCATTCCCCAATAACAAGGATTTCAATAAAACTTGAATAACACAGAAAGTAGAAAGAAGAACAAAGCTATCAACTATTATACTCTGATTCTTTCCTCTTGAAATGCAGAATTCAGTCATAGTACCTCATTTTCTTAAGCTTCTTAGCAAAAGGCATCTGATCTATGGCATATGCATTTTCAGATAAAAGAAAAGACGTTGATCTTTGAAGTCCCTTTCTCTTTTTTTACCCCTAAAAATGGGGGCATTTCTAGTTGCCCTGTTAGTTCAAGGTGAAGAAAAATTATTCTTTTTATTATTTTCAGCACATACAGTTTCTCGGGTACAGAATTATCAAGTAGAACAAAAGACTAAGGTACATAATACTTGAAAATAATAAGCAAGAATAGTGTTTCCTGAACTGAGATAACGGCCTCATTCTCTCTTGGTTCTAGTAATCCAATGACTCAAAAAACCCGCAGCATAGAACAGAATGACATATTCCTGCATTGTCAAGTTTGAACAAACCTTGGAACATCAACATTCTTGAGGTCTGGGAACAGATAGCATCAAAAATAATCTGTCATTCTACAACTGACATGAAAGAGTGTTAGTTTTATCCCCAAAAGCAGCAGCTCATACATCAGAGGCGTGATTTTAAAATAATGACACAAAAATTTCATTAATACGCCAGAACTCATTCATTCCAATTTAGACTGTTCTCTTTGATACAACCACCTGTACCCAACAATACTGCCATTGCTGTAAATATTTTTGGGATTCTTTGTTTGGAATTGCATTTGGAACCAGTGTACGAGCCAAATGAAATTTACCTCATTACTTTATGGAGCCATGTCATTTTTCATCAAAAGCCAGGTCATGCACATTATTTGTCAGACTTGGCTTGAAATGGATTTTGACTGTCTCAAAAAATTAGATCTGTCCTCTGAAGATGGAGAATTTCAACCCCTGACAATATAAATATCTGAAGTGCAGTTCAATGAAATGAGTACTGGATTTGGTGTCAGAAAATCTGGGTTCCAGGATTTGGTCTGCTACTTATGATGTGATCTTGGGCAAATTATTTCAACCCTCTGATTATGAGCTGTAGCAGGGGGCCAATAATGCCTTCATTACCTACCTCAAAGTGTTGTTAGAAGGATTAAATGAAGCAATGTTTATAAAGTACTCTAACTTTAAAATTCTTTTTAAATGTATATATATTTTTTGTTACTCTAATGTATAATAGCACCATATCATGAGGCTCTTTATTCAAAGCTTCAGAAAACAATAACAACAAAAAGAACCTTTAGATTTGATGTATTAGGTTGTTGCATAGAGGCATGACATAATCAAAGTAGTAGTTTAGGGTAATGAATCCGTAAATGGTATTAGCATACAAAAAAGTTTTGAATGGAAAGAGACCAGTTAGAAGGTTTGGGGAGTTAACTGGGTATGTGCCAATCAGTTTCTTTATCCCAATATTTTCATTCAGTAACCAAATGTCATGGAGATACTTATCTATTACTACCTTTGGAAAACTGTCATTAATATTTTAGATTTTTATTCCCATTTATTAAGTAATAGTGATGCTAATAGGATGAGGATTGATAATGGAAGAAATAGCCAATATCCCCTGCAATGGGCTGTGCAGGTGGCAGGAGGGTGGCATTTCCTGCAGGCCACTGGAGAGGATTGTAGTAGGTCACTGTATCCCAAGAAGTTTCACCTTTACCTTCTGGGAGTCCTATGTGGTTTAATAATGGAAGCATTTAAGGCTAAACAAGGACTGCTTTCTTTGGGCATCCATTGTTCTTGTCTTTGACCTATAAATAACTTATTCCTTTGACCTTGTGGACTATGTGCTTTCGAGGTGAGTTCATCAAAATGTGCTGCTTTTAATGTCATCCAGATAAATTACCATATTTTTGGGACTGGAGGAGAAAATAAGTTAAAGATGATCCCCAAATGTACCTTGGCTTCAATGTTATATGAGAGCACCTGACAGAATGGTTACATTTCTGTTGGGATTTCTTTTAAGTTTCAATGCGGAACTTTAGCACCTTTTACCTATCTGAAAGAAGAATAGTTAGTTGCATCCTGACTTTATCTAGCTCATTACCATCTACCCACTCAGTTGGGAAAAGGTGATGGTGGGGAATGGAATGTGGAGGAGGAAGAGATATAAAAGCTAGGGAAAAATAAAAGGAAGAAATTGTTCTGTTGTTTCAGTCCTGTACAACTCTTTGTGACCCCATTTGAGATTTTCTTGGCAAAGACACTGGAGTGGTTTGCCATTTCCTTCTCCAGCTCATTTTATAGATGAGATAACAGGCAAACAGGGTTAAGTGACTTGCCCAGGGTCACACAGTTAGTAAATGTCTGGGGCCAGATTTGAACTCAGGAAGATGAGTTTTCCTGACTTCAGTCCTGGCACTACCTAGCTGCCCCAGAAGGAAGAAGACAGGTATTAAAAAGAATACGAATCAAATGATCCTGTGCTGTTTAACTATCCGTTTCCCTTCCTCCATCCCAGAAAGTGATCACAGATGGCTTTTCTTTTAATTTAAATTTGTCTTTCCTGATAAGTCCTGAGCACATTCAGTTTAGAGAAGCCTCTTTTGCCATAAGCACTGTCCCTGAACAGGGAGGAAAAAAAGAAAATAAGGAGATGGCAGGAATTATATAGGGAAACTTTTTTTTCCCCTGAGAGGCAGCACTGACAAGTGGGGAAGAAAACCTACACAAAAGAGGGAATCATGTCATCTAGATTCAAAACCCAGTTCTGTCCTCTGACACTTACTAATTATGTGGCCATAGGGAAGTCACAACCTTGCTCAGTTTGATCCTACAAAATAGGAATAATAATATATCAAATGCCTATTTCATAGAGCTGTTGTGGGGACCAAAGAAAATATTTTATGTAAAGCACTTTGTAAACCATCAAGTGCTATATGAATGTCGACTCTTGAAATTAGAATGTGACCTAAGATGTCACTTACCCTTTCAACATAATGAGTGCAATTCTTCTCTCTAAGACTCATTTGTTCTTCTGTAAACTAAAGGAAATAAAGCCACATATTGCTTATCACAGGACTGTGAGGAAAATACAAACTTTACATGGCACAACATAAATGGAATCTAGTATAAGTTACTTTTCACTTTCTTCACAAAATATTTTTTTAGATGGGCACTGATGAGTCCTGGCTCTGCTACTGACAAGGTATGCAACACTGGAGAAATCAGTTAAGGGCTCTAAGCCTTAGTCTACTCACCTGTAAAATGGGGAGGGCAAGGGGGAAGGGAATAAGCATTTATATAGTGCCTATTATATGCCAGGCATTGTGCTAAGTCACAAATATTATATCATTTTATGTAATCCTTGCATTATGTATTTTAGATGGTTGTTGCAAGAAAGTGCTTTTTAAACTGCTAAGTGCTGTCTAAATGCACTTTATTATTAAATAGTATTATTCCTATTAATAAAATTCAAATCCTTCTCTTTGTCCTGGCACTTTTTAGCCTCTCTGGGCCACATTTTCCACATTTCCTAGTAAAAATCTACTAAATGATCTAAGGTCCATTCCAATTTTATGCTCTAGAAACTGTGAGATAAGACATATAAAAATGCTCACTACAATGCCATTATTTATCCAAAATATGATTTAACTAAGGTTACTAATTTATGATATATGTATATATATGTGTATGTATGTATATATTTTTGTGTATGTATATCTATAGTTATATCTCTCTCTCTCTCTCTCTATATATATATATATATGAATGATAAGGCCGGTTAGAAGCTCTGCTTACAGTATATTCAAAAATATATTGATGCTTTTGGCAGTTACTTTTGTGTTTGTTTATCAGTGTTTGCTGAAAGTCCACTGTGCTAACTCCAAGTAGGCTACTTATTCTGATACACATTTTGAATCCTTCATAAATCAAGAATATATGATTTCTGTGTTGTGAGTAACACCCTCTGTTGAACCATATTGCAACCTATTTATTCTCTAGTAGGTGGTTTCATGAGTCGCTGTGGCAGAAATAAATCATCACCTTGTTGTGCTCTTCATTTACATAATAAGTCTCTTTGAATGTGGCTAGCCTGAGCCTTGGATGGCAGATGCGTAGTACATTGCCAGGCTCACTTTCAAGCTCTTTATGGTTTTATAGGTTCTTGCAGAGCTTGCACTTCATGGCACAGATAACCTCTAACACAATTAATTACAAGCCAGTAGAAGAGGACAGTTTTGAAGGATTATGTGATAGGCAGAAAATAAGAATTTAAAACACGGAGTTGAAAGAATTGAAAACAGAGTTTTGTTCATACAGCTGACGAAGTCATTTCTAAAGTATAATTCTGACCTTGTCACCCTCTCCCACTTGATAAAATCCGGTGGCTCTCTCTTATCTCTAGGATCAAACATAAATACCTTTGATTGGCTCTTTACAACCTGACCCTTTCCATCTTTCCACTCATTTTTCATATTACTTCATTTCTTGCACTCTCTGGTTCAGACATAGGCTTACCTACTGTCTCTCATATGATGCTCTTTCCCCCATCTCTGTACTTTTGTACTGACTGTCTCCCATGCCCAGAAGCCTCTCTGCCTTCATGCTTACTTCTTACAATCCATAGCTTACTTCCAGATTCAATTCAAATGCCAGAAGGCCTTTTTCAGTTCCACAAACTGCTAGAGCCTTCCTTCTACCCTGCTTTCCCCCAATCCACTGTTATGGGAACCTGAAGCTCTTCCCTGCCCCTAGGCCCTTTGATAGGCTTAAGTGACTCTAAGAACCTTCCCTGATTTGAAAGTATACTCTGCCCCCTAACAGGCTGAATGTGGTCACATGGAGCCTGTGGCAGGAAGCTTGTTTTTCAGGAACACTCATACCTTATTACTTTGTGATTAAGCAGTGGGTCAAGAGGATTGTGACATCCTCTGATCCAGGAGAAGGCTATATGTACCCTGATGTGAATTTCTGCTTTGTGGCTCACTTTGTAAAGAGTTGTGTGACTTGGCCAGACAAGACTCTGGGCAGCAATTGAGCCCCTCTCCTTCCCCCATCCCCTTCTGGCTTTGAAAACCCAGATGTTGGTGCTTCCCTCTCTGGTAACTAACTAGGTATGGATGTAATGGTTGGACAGCTGGAAGCCCTGTCTGCTGAATTATGTTATTTTCTGTTGTAACTTTTGTTTGTATTCTCTGAAGTTCAGGGTGTTGACTTTTCCCCCTGAACTAGGTAAATGACATATGTTTGATTAAAGTAAGATTGTTAACCCATTTTGGGTTGCTTTCCTTTAGAAAAGCAGATCAAAGAACCTGTGCTAGAAATACAGGGGTTGCCCATCAATTGGGGAATGGCTGAACAAGTTGTGATATATGAATGTAATGGAATACTATTGTGCTATAAGAAATGGGAAAGAGATGGACTTCATAATTACCTGGAGAGGCTTATACAAATTGATGCTGAGTGAGAAGAGCAGAGCCAGGAAAAACTTGTACACAATCACAGACACATGGTATGTGTGATGACCAACCTTGATAAACTGGACTCTTCTCAGCAATGCATAGCTATAAGACAACTCTACAAGTCTCAGGA
>JAQQSV010002361.1:0-29627 GCA_028646515.1 Pseudochirops corinnae
AGCCACCCTGGGTATGCTAGGGTGCTTGCTGATACAATCCCTAAGTGTCGGAGGGCACCCTGGCCTTCCTATCCCAGAGTGAAGCATTCTACCTGTCCCCCTTAGGGGTCTAGGTAGATCCTGAGGGTTAAAGGATATTTTTTTCCCTAATCCTGTTGGCTTGAGCCCCAGTTGTCAGGTAGTTTCCCTGCTATGAACTTTAAAGAACTAGTGCCTCAGTTTCAATTAACTAATTAGTGCCAGCTTTTGCAAAAGAATATTTTCTTTCAAGATATAGCGAGAAGATTCACATACATTCCACCTACGCCTTTGGGGGCATACTCTTTTCCTATACCACCTTGCTGTCTAGGGAAAGGCGGCTCAGAATTAATTAATAGCAGTGGTCCCACCAACTTCATGTCCAGGGCAGCATCACTACTGGTACATGTTACAAAATGTCTGCCCATTCTCCAAAGACTATGTGGGAACTGCAGTAGCCAGTTCAACCAAGATTTATTAAATACTTGCAATATGAGAAACATTGTACTAGGCAGTGGAGCTTCAGAGATAAAAATGGAATAGTCCGTGCCCACAAGGCACTTGCATTTTCCTGGGCGTAAAAAATTCAAGTATATAGAAAATTAAATAGAAAATTTAGTTTGTAGCCACCTCTCCAAATCAGTCATCTTCTGCAAGTCACTTCTCCCTTTTTCCTTCCTCCCTTGATGTCCCTGCCCTCGAGGAAGTGATAATCTCTAGCATGATATGACAAGAACAGGAATAGCTGTAATAAGAAGCATGATATACTAGTAGGAAGCCAGGAAATCAGATGGGCATTTGGAGGAATGAGAATTTTTTTTTATTGAGTCTATTATAAGTTTATATGTTTAGGCATTATGAGAAACCAGCTATTCCTATGTGCTAACATTTTGTTCTCTTGAATTGTAAAGATTTTGCATTCCAAATGATAGGAAAGCATTATGTTTCTAGTATGTTTGATCTTCCCTTCCTTCATTCAAGCAAAGTTCTAACATCAAAGTGCAGGAATACCCGATTGCTTTGAAGTCATTTTTAAATCAATTGTCAATTGCTTTTACCCTATAAATTGATCCAAACTATCATCTGATAGCAAAATTAGGCTCCTTTTTGTAAATTTCCCTATTCTCCTTCACAAACACCTCCCATTCACGACTTTTGGATTTCCCAGATGCTATTAATGAATGGTTAATTAATGAGCCACAGATTCTAGAAACGACATTTATTAACTGGTGTCATTATCATGTGGTCATAGACACAGGGTCAAGAACTGGAAGGGACTTTGGAGATCATCTAGACTAATGGTGTCAAATTGGTAGAAATGAGGGTCACTAAACCAGATATAAGGATCCCTGTGGGCCGCATGTGATTTAGTAAACCACATATTAATATTATCTGTGTTATATTATATTTTGGTTTTGTTAAATATTTCCCAATTACGTTTTAATCTAGTTCCTGCCACGTTTGACCTCTGATTGAGGCCAATCACCTTGCTTTAATAGTGAATAAGCAGAAAGAGGGATTCTAACAGTAGTCTTTTAAATGATCAGACGTGCTCATTTAGAGTAATTGGAAGAAAGGCAGAGAGTGGTCCTGAATTGAGACATTCTCACTTTTAAACTTGTATAAAGAAATTAGTTTTCTTTGAAGTACATTCCAACAATACCATCTGCTCTCAAAGTGTCTCCAAAGTGAGGACCTATTTCACTCAGCTGACAAATCATTTAAAATTGTTTCTATTATCAGCACTATAGATTCATGTATCTTAAAACCTATTATTTGGATAGCTTTCTCCTAGCAATCTTCTTTATGCTCTTGATTTACTCCCATAGCAAACCATTTCTTCAAAAATCACAAAGTAATTTTCATTGTAGCTCAAAAAGAATTCTGAGTAACTGGGCTCCAAACTATTGAGTTCTTGCTGTATTTAAGAAAATAGGGTCCTAGATTTAGAGCTGAAAGGAACCTTAGAGGTCATCTACTCATACCTTCTCTTCCATTTTCCAAATGAGGAAATTGAGACCTAGCAAAGTTGAATCAATTATCAAAGGTTATACAGGTTTTAAGTAATAGAATAAGGATTTGAATTCAACTCCCTTAACTCCAAATTCAGCCCCCTTTCCACTCTACAGGATGTAACTGAGAAATAATGTGTACCTACTGGCTATAAGAGTTAATACATCTTCCAAAGGTTTCTAGTTTTATTTATGGTAAAGGCAACATCTAGCTCATTATTTCAAGTACATGGAAAATATCAACCAAATGTACACATACATGTGTACACATGTGTACGCATACACGCACGTGTGTGCACGTACGTGTGTGTGTGTGTGTGTGTGTGTGTATGTATAGATATATATCCGGAGCTAAAAAGTGACCATTTGGTACAGTACCTGGCATATTATGGGAACTTGGTGAATGTCAAACCAGAAAAATTATGGGAGGATGTTGTTTCAGTCTATCTCCCAATAGTACAAGGGGAGTATTTCCTACTCAGCTGTAAATTCTAGTTACTTTTTCTTACCTTTAAGAACCTACCTTGACTAGGGACTCAACTACTTTGTTTAAACATTTTTCTTTTCTTTAAATAATTTTTTATTGATTTTTTTTTTTCCCCCCTCACATCACCAGTTTCCCCAGTATTCCTCTCTTTCCTTCAGGGAGCCATCTCATATAACAAACATTATTTCTAGAGAAGTTTTTTTTAAAAAAGGAAGAACCAAAAAACTGAGCAAAACCAGTGAACACATTAGAAAAAAAGTCAGGGAATATGTGCCATGTTCTACAGTTGTGGAATTCCCAGCTCGGCAAAGTAGTGGAGGAGAGGTGTCTTTTGTCTCTGACACCATGTTGATTCTCTGTAATTTTGCAGCATTCCCTTTTTATTGTTTTGTGGATATTCTTTCCATTTACATTGTTGTAGTTGTTGTCATTGCTTACTTCATTCAGCATTAGACATGTAAATCTTTCCATCACATTTGTATTCTGTATTCATCATAAGGGACTCTCAAAAGTCTTCACCACCACAATTCAAAAGCATCGATTCAGCTTTTCTTATAGTTCACCTCTTGACAGCCATGCATTGCAACTGGAAAATCCAAAGCTTTGAATGTATGGACCTTTGTTGTCAAGGTGATATCCCTGCCTTTTAGCATGCTGCCAATATTTGCCATAGCTTCCCTTCCAAGGAATAAATGTTTCATAACTGCAGTCGCTGTCTGCAGTGTTCTTTGAGCTCAAGAGTACAAAATCTAACACTGCCACCAGAAAAAGTTCTGCTATGAATATTTTGGTGTCTGTGAACACTTATCAGTGACCTCCTTGGGTATGCATATTTTAATAATTTTATTTACCTAACTTACCAGTTGCTTTCCAAAATGGTTTCATTGAGGAAAAATGTGTTCTTATCTTTGAGCTTGCTTATTCCCACACAAGTTAGCCTGCTTTGATTGTAAAAGAATACCTTTCTATATATTTTTGTTGCCCACCCTACTTACTTCAGGAACTGGGAGGATTTTTCCATGTCTGGTCAATACAAATGATGTCCCAGTTTAGGTGGAGAGGGCCAGCTGCCTGAAAGGTTCTTTAAGACAGTATAGTCTTAATTCTTTCTTAATCTTTTTTTCTCAGAAAAATGTTGAAGTTTCCTGGGGAACAGCCAAATTGAACTGGTTGTTGTTAGAATCATAGACTCATAATTGAATCGTAGAGGTTATTTCATATGATCTGGTGGAAAGAGGACTAAGTTTTGAAATAAAGGACCCAGATTCAGATGCTGGTCACCTTCATGACATTGAGCAAGTCATTTCCCTCTCTTTGGACCTCTGTTTCCTCATCTGCCAATAAGGTGGTTAGAATAGATGATCTCCAAGATCTTTTTTTCAGCTCAAAATTCTGTGATTCTTCTTAAACTCCCTACTGTACATAGGTACTTCCTCTACAGAATCCCGATGTGTGGTCATCTACCTATTTAACATGTCCCAGTGACCATCAGCTCCCTACTCTATGAGGAAACCCTTTCTAGTTTTGGACATCTTATTAAATTTTTTATATGAGTTCAAATATTTTCCTGTTTTTCTGTCCATTGGTTCTCCTACAACTCTCTGGAGTTTCACAGAACAAGGAGGATAGATAGCACGGGAGTCCTGAGGACCCTACTCCAGTAGCAGTCATCTGACTCAGAGGAAATCCAAGGGAAACAAAGTTATTGCCTAAAGAGGGCCAAACTCCTGTAGGCCAAGGCAGAGCATGTCTCCCACTCTCCAAGGTGGATCTCTTTGGAAAACCTGGCACCTCCTATTAACAGGTAACAGAGATCCCAAGCATTGTTTCTGACTTTAGCCAAGCCCCTGTCTAGCTATCTTCTTAACTTTTCCAGTTACCAGCCAGTCTGTAGACCATCCATTTATCCCTCTTGCCATCCATCTTTGGCAGACGCTGCACCAGCAGTTCCCAACCTGTGGGTCATGACCCCTTTGGGAGTTGAACGACCCTTTCACAGGGGTCACCTAAGACCATTGGAAAGCATATATTTCTGATGGTCTTAGGAACTGAGACATCACTCCTCTGTCTGTCTCCAGGTGGGTCCGCCCACATGCAGACACACCCACATACGAGTATTAAAGGGTCTCAGCATTAGGAAGGTTGAGAACCACTGCCCTGTACCCTTTGCTCTCAGTGCCTGGACTGCCTGCTTTTGGGAGGGGTGTCAGTCTCTCAGTTCTTGACCTGTTTTCAGCCTACCTTTGACCTGGATCTCCCAGAATTAATTGCCAACTTAACCTGTCCAAAAGTCTTCCCAGTCCTGGTATTATCTTAAATGTAGACAATCTTTTTTTCCTCAGCTCTCCACCCTTACTACATTTCTTTGTGATCATCACCTGACTTCAAGATCACCCCCACCCCTCCATCTGAACAGGAAAGTCTGAATGTTAGCTATTGGACCATGGGCAATTTACCTGATCTCTGAACCTCTGTTTACCTCGGCGCCGTAATGTGGATGAGAATACTTGTAGGTTATAAGTGACTCATGGCGTTGTTATTAGAGGCTCCAAAAACATAATACGTATAAAACATTTTGCAAATTTTGAAGTGCTATATACATTTAAGTCATTATAATTATTATTTTCACGCTGAACATTGTAGGTTTCACTAGGGAGAGTGTAGCAGGACCTGTGATCAGTAACCTCTACCCCTTACCTCCTTTGTCTCTGGGGTTTTAATCAGCTATACTTTATTACAATAATTTGCCTTTTTTTTTTTTTTTTTAGCTTAGGGGGCAATAAAACGAGACTGCAGGTCTATGCATTGCCCTTCTCTGTTGCTTTATGGAGTCTGTACTTAAGCAAAAACTTACGAGTACCACCACTGAAATAGTTGGGCACCTTCAGTTAGGGAAATTCCTAACATTTTAGGCTGAGGTTTGACTGTTCTTATTTAAATGTACGTTTATTTCTACAACTTGGACTCTTTATGACTTTTTTTAGGTTACTTCTAGCATCGAGTTGTAGAAATGAGTAGAGTATGCTAATGTGTCTATTAATGAAGCAGCAGGACAGGTTAGGGGAACTGCAGACCCTTTAAAAAAAATTTCTCAGTCTTTGAAGATGTGACTGGTACAAGTGGTAGCTTCAACCTAAATCTTCTGCTCTAAAAAGCCTGAAGGGACCAGTGGGCCTCCTCAGTCTCTCCCTTTTCTGCTTCAGCTTATCCCTACTTTTCCTGTTACTTTTTGCCCCTGTGCCAATGATTTTTTCCAATTCTGTTTTTGAAGTCGTCTCAGTTTCTAACTCTTAAGAGGTGACTTCTTTCTGCCTTCTGCCTCACAGATCTTGATAATCCCAAATCTCTCAGGGTTTAGAGAGAATGTATATTCATTTTTTTTCTTTTTTTGCTTTTTGGAGGGGGCAGTTGGGGTTAAGTGACTTGCCCAAGGTCACATGGTTAATTTAGTGTTAAGTGTCTGAGGCCGGATTTGAACTCAGGTCCTCCTGACTCCAGGGCCCGTGCTCTATTCATTGTGCCACCTCGCTGCCCCAAATGTAAATTCCTTTGAACCACAAATTCCAGAACACCAGTCATTTTTCAAGTCCTCATTATGGTATTGTGATGATGTTAATATGAACCATCAGCTTTAGTGGAGAATGGAACAGACATATGCTCAAAATTTGGATGTAAAGTAAAATTTAACTGAAGTAGTAAAATGGTATTTGATTGAAATGGTCGATTTTTATTTGACTATTAATTGTTGAAGCCGATTCATTTAGAGCAAGACTGGACAGAGCCTTGGTGTAATCCTGGCAGATCCAAGACAAAGGTGAGGGGAGCATGTGAGGAGCCAAAAGGGGACTTGAGATTCCTCACAATAACAAGCCAAAGGCCCTGAATTCCTACTCTTATGGTGCTGTCTGGATTTTTAATGGCTTTACTAAAGAGGTGCTCCCTCTGGCAGATCTTACAGTGCTGGAAAGGTTCTGCATACGAGGCAGTCTGGATGATACTGGAGCACCATTTTAGACAAGCTGAGAGATTTCATCACCATGTGGGCCTCATTTTCATTCACAATGACTATTGCTAAACTGGCATTTCTTGCTGTTGCTCATCATACATGGTGCCCTATCTCATTTCTCCTTGCCTTGGCTTGCGTTGTCTCCATGTCTGGAATGCTGGACTTCCTCATTTCCTTCCCTTTGAATCCCTGGTTTCTTTCAAGGCTCAGCTCAACCACCATTTCCTACTTTTTCAGGACTTTCCCTCCATCCCATCCCCCCAGCCGTCAGTACTTTATCTCAGAATTAATTACCTCTGTTTTGTCTGTGTATGCATATATGTCTATGTTGTCTCCCCAGCCAGAATGTAAGCTTTCTGAGGGTAGGACTGGCTTCACTTCTGCCTTTTTATATCCAGTGCCTAGCATTAGTCCTGATCCATACTAGTTGCTAATAAATGCTTATTGATAGTTGACTGATTAAATGAAGACCATCTAAGGCAGTGGTTCTCAACCTTCCTAATGCCATGACTCTTTCATACTCCTATGTGGGTGTATCTCTATGTGGGCGGACCTGCCTGGAGATGGATAGAGGAGCAGTGTCTCGGTTCCTAAGACCATGGGAAATATGTGTTTTCTGATAGTCTTAGGCAACCCCTGTGACCCCTGTGAAAGGGTTGTTTGACTCCCAAAGGAATCGCCACCCACAGGTTGAGAACCGTTGATCTAAGGTATAAGAGAGACACACAGACCAGTGAAATGACAGTCCTTGGCAAAATACTTAAATTCATTAAAGAGTTTTCGTTTGAGAGAATCTTTTTACAGAGTGGAAAGTATCATAAGCTTA
Organism: Pseudochirops corinnae; assembly: GCA_028646515.1. Taxonomy (NCBI): domain Eukaryota; kingdom Metazoa; phylum Chordata; class Mammalia; order Diprotodontia; family Pseudocheiridae; genus Pseudochirops; species Pseudochirops corinnae. The sequence goes on from JAQQSV010002361.1 coordinate 7,350, forward strand.
CTGAATCTTTCATAGTTTTTACCCGATCTTTTGGTAAATCTAAATTTCCACATATTATATTTGCTTAAAGTGAAGATTTACTTAAAGTTAGGTATATATAGGTTAAATAGCTAGACAGTCTCTGTCCTCAAGGAACTCATTTGCTAATGGGGGTAGAGTGGACACTGATAAAGTTGGTGGAAAATATGTCCAAAAAAGTTCAGACTCATTCATTTGGAAGTGATGATGAAGTAGGGGAAAACTAAAGTGGGGAGAATGGAAAGGTTCTTGAAGGAATGGGACATAAGTTGATCATTAGAAGAGATGAGTCCCCAGATGGAGAAGAGGGACAGTATTTCGTCCATTGGAGGATGGCTTGTGTAAAGGCACAAACGAGGGATGGAATGGAGTGTGTTGGGAATGACAAGTGGACCCATTTGGTTGGAGGGTGGAATGTATGAATTGTTATAATGAGTAATTAGTCTGGAAAGAGAGATTGTGAAAATCTTTGAATGCTAAACAAGTGAATTTGCATTTTTTTCTAAAGGCACTGAGGCTTCTTCTGAAGGGGAATGGCATGTATAGACCTCTGCTTTAGGAGTATTATTTTGGCAGCTGTGAGAGAAAGATGGATGGGACTCAGGTTGACCAATGAGAAGGCTGTGGCTGGTCTAAAGGTGATGAGGATACTAATTAGAGTGGTTGTAGTATGAAAATAAAGAGAATTAGAGAAATGTGAAAGTAAAATCCTTGTGTCTTTGGTAGCAGAGATTTTAATTGGGATTATGTTCTTTGTAATGGTGTTGGAATAGTGGCAAAACTTTGACTTCATTAACTTTGCATGTGTGTGTGTGTATTATATGAAAATACATTTATGATATGGAGTTACATTTTATAATTCCCCTAATGGAATCCTACTGGAATTCACATGGCTAGTTCACTGTTTAACTTGTATGATTTGGTATGCCATTTCCCAATTTAAAAACATCCCATGTTAGCAGCCTCTTCTTAAATACAGTCTTTGTTTTATTGAGCATTTATTATGCTAATTGTATATGTTGCAATGCTGACTATAGTTACATAATATGAGACAACCCAAACTACCTGTGGTTGTTGTTTTTCATTTTCTTTAACTGAACCAAATGGGGTTGGGATTTGTGTTTGTGCATGGTGGGGAGGGGTAGGATGAGGGACATGCTTTCAGAATAATTTTGTGTAAGTACATTTGAATACCAAGCCTACATAATCTATTTTGAAATTTATGTCTTTATTTCTCAACAAGTGTTGTTGGCATATGTTTATTAATTACATACCTGCTTTGAGGTAGGTAGCTTTGCCTTCCAGAAGATGGTCACCACTGTTTAATGACAGTTTGTGGACAATTAATTATATTTATAGATGTTTCTTCAGAGTGGGTATTAACTGGCTGAATGAGATGCTTTGTAGCTAAATCTACTGTTGTATTTGTTATTAGTTTGTGCGTTATCTGAGTCCCTTGTTTCTCTACCCTGGTAACCCTTTCCCTCTTTAGTCACTGTTCCAATCCTTTTAATATTTAATAACTAATGGGTAGTTAATCTAGTTATAATGGTTATCTCACAGTATGCATGTATGGAAAGAAATGGACAAGCCATTGGTTTGTGTGGCTATTCTGTTGGTGCTTTTGGTCCATGCTGTGCAATGGAAGGAAAAGATGAAACTACGGGTTAACTGAGAATTTTGAATTATATCTAGATTTTAATTGGAGAAGCAGTCTGGTGTAATGGCTAGAGGACTAGACTGACTTGGATTAAGATTCTTCCTCTGACACATACTTGGCTCTGTGATCCCTGGCGAATCTCTAATGCTGTAATTTGGAGAGTAGGGGCTAATCTGCATTGGTAAAGAGAGAATTCTCACTGAAGGAGAGCCTTCATGATTTTCAGGCAGCTAAGTGCTTTAGTGGATAAGAGTGCTGGATTGAGAGTTAGCATGACTTGAATTCAAATCCTGCCTCAGATACTTATTAGCAGTGTGGGCAAATAATTTATCCTCTGAGCCTCATTTTCCTCATCTTCGCAGTGGAGGTAATAATAGTAGGGTTGTTTTGGGGATCAAACGAGATAATATATAGTGCTTTGCAAATCCTAAAGCTCTATTAATAATAGGAACAATTGCAATAATAATGATGGCTAGCATTTATAGAGTGCTTTAAGTTTTTTCACAGTTTTAAAACTATCTCAGCTTATAAACCTAGGAAGTAGGTTCTCTTTATCCCAATTTTGCAGATGAGGAAATTTGAGACAGACAGAGGTTAAATGATTTGCCTTGAGTCACATAACTAGTTAAGGGTCTGAGACTGGATTTGAACTTAAGTCTTTCTGACTCCCACATTCAGCATTCTATCCATGGTGCCACCTAACTGCCCATGTAAATGCCATTTATTATTCAAAATTGTAAAAAATTATTCATATAACCTGTTATCCCGACCCTTACCTTTTTCTCATTACTATGCTAATATCAACTGAGTGGAAATGTTAATGAGATTGAAAAAACTGCAAATTTCATTGAGGAAGAGCAGTGTTAGGATACTTCAGTTATCCAGTTACTCAATAATTCATCAAGACAGTGGAATGTTGGATAAAGAGTGTTGGATTTGAGTATTGTGCCTCAGGAATGTTAATTTGTAAGCCAGTAAACCTCCTTAAGCCTCTGTTTCCTAATCTTTAAAAATGGGACCTACCTCTCACCTAGTTAGCAGAATCAAATGAAATTAATAATTAAAAAAAATTGAAAAAAATGAAATTAATAAACGTAAAGTATTTTGAAAACTTTAACATGCTGTCAAAAAGTGAGTTTTCATTATTAGAACACATGCTTTCTCGAGTCATCACTTAATGGGAACCAATCTCTCCAAAGTCACTAAATGACCTTTTAATTGCCAAATCTGATGGATTTTTCTCAGTCCTGACTTTTTTCTTCACAGTCTCTACTGTGTTTTCATTCTGTTGACCACTCTTTCCTGTGGGCCATTAGCTCTTATGCTTTTCTGACATTACTCTCTCCAGGTTCTTCCATTTCTTACTGATGCCTCATCCACGTTATGCCCCTTAACTGTGAATGTTGCCTGGGGTTCTGTCCTGTGTTCTTTCTTGACCTCATCATTTTCCGTGGGTTTAATGCTATCATATTTGATGCATATGATTCAGCTTAGCCCCAGGCTCTCCCCGTCCCCATCCCTGCCTCTCAACTTTTCTCCTGCACAAGGATGTACATTTTCATTGACTGTTGCCCTTGACTGGAATTCTCTTCCTTTTCATTTCCTACCTTCCTTCAAGTACCAGCCCAAATCCCAACTTGTACAAGAAGTCTTTTCCAATCTTCTTTAATGTCTTTGATGTCTTACTGTTATTATCTTCAGTTTATCCCATATATATATCCTTTTTCTGTTTCTCTTGTCTCCTTCATCATCCTGTGAGGTCCTTGAGAACACAGACTGGTCTTTTTTTTTTGGCTGTTCTGTGCATTGCTTTCATGCCAGGGTCTGACATATGTACTTAGTAAATGCTTGTAGACTTGATTTTGATCATCAGTTGCTTGTTTGATAATTAAAACTTGATCTCTCAGAGACATCTCAAACTCAGCATATACTATCAGAATCAGTTGATGCAGTGGTTACTTTTTGCTGAACTTTTTATTATCTTTTGTATTCTGTATTAGGTCAGATGGCTTGCTTGGGGGTGGGGGGAGGGAGGAATGACATTTTTGGAAAGGAGGTGATAAAAAAACAGAAGCTAACAATTATAATTTTTAATTAACTAGATGTATTAATAAGCATCTCAGGAAAAAATAATTATCACTTCTTTCTCCAAAACCACAGTGCATCTGTATCTGGACTACTGTGAACAGGGAAGCTTGCCTTACCTCTTGGAAAACAGTGGATGAGGAACGAGTTGAGAGAATAGTCATTGAAATGATCTAAGGCTGGAGAGATTGTCACTTAAAGATGGACTAAAAAGACAGGGATGCTTCATTTCCCTTTTCTCTAAACCCTCCCTTCCTTTGACTTTCCCTTTTACTTTTGAAAGCCAACGCCATCCTTCCAGGCCCCCAAGTTCACAACCTAGGTGCCATCCTGGATCCCTCACTGTCTCTCACCATCCTTCCCTGACACCTCTACCTGCCATATCCAGGCTATTGCCATGACCTGCCATTCTCATCTTTGCAATATCTCTTGAAGGTAGCCCTTTCTTTTCTCTGACACTCTCATCACTTCAGTGCAGACCCACATCTCCTCCCACCTTGATTATGGCAATAGCTGCTGGTGGGTCTGCCTATCTCAAGTCTGCCCCCACTCCAATGCATCCTCCATTCAGCCCCCAAAGTGATTTCCTAAAGCACTCATCCGATTATATCTTCCCCACTACTCAGTAAACTGCAGTGGCTTCCTGTTGCCTCCAGGAGTCACTACAAATTGCTGTTTGACATTCAAAGTCCTTCATAAACTAGCCCCCTCCTACCTTTCCAGTCTTCTTATAAGCACCGTCCTCCCAGACATGTGCTCTGATCCAGTGACACTGGCTTGCTGGCTGTTCCAGGAACAAGGTCCTCATCTTTGCACTCCTGGAATTCTCTCTCGCTGTAGCCCGTGCCTGGAATGCACTACCTCCTCCTCTCTGACTGCTAAATGCCAACTCAAATTTCACCTTCTACAGGAGGACGTCCCTAACTTAATTCTGGTGCATTACTTCTGGTAACTATTTTCTGTCTATTCCATATCTAGCTTGCTTTATATTTGTTTGCATATTTCTTCCCCCCATTAGATTATAAGCTCCTTGAGGGCAGGGACTGTCTTTTGCCTTTTTGTATCCCTAGCACTTAGCATGATGCCTGGCACATGCCTGGCACAAACTTAATAATTGTTTATTAATTGATATTGATTGATGATTGAAATCCAGCACAACTATGAAGTCCGTAGGTAGGGGGAACACAGGTATTTGGGAAATTCCCAAATCCTAGCTGTTAGCAGTAGGACCTGGAGGTATGAGATAAAATTCCGATAGAATGCAGAAAAAGAAATCTTAACACAACAGGTAATTAAGCTAATTCCCCATAAGAGATGATGTAGATTTAAAACAAGTATGTTTTCTGAAGCTGTAGATGAACTTTTAGGTCCTTTGCTGTGACCAGCACAGGAATATGGTATGGCCCAGCAACCAGCTGAATGAAAGAGAGAGCCGGGGATGTATTCGATAGTCTGTTTATTACAAAGCCATTTTATACAGACCCAAAGTACAAGAAAATCACAGAGTTTATATACCTTATAGCAGAGACTCTGAGGTAACTGAAATGCTAGGACCCTTCTTTAGTCCTGACCACTCCCTACCCTAGCCCAAGGCTATTATACATTAAGACTTAATCCTAGGACCAGTCTGGAGGCACAAACAAACAGGGAGTCACAAACAAGACTTGCAAATTAACTTCCCTGTACTTTCTTTTAGTCATTCATAGATCCAGTGAAAGCATCCACCCAATAAGATTATATTCTTTCTGCATATCTGCCTCTTAGTAGAGGGGGAGCATGAAAGTCTGGTCTACTACAGTCCTTTGCATCTTCCTCTTCCTCTAGGCACATAAAACAACCTTAAGTTCTTAAAGCATGACAGATTTTCGGCAGGTCCTAGTTAGCTTAGAAGGATTCAATTACAGGCCCAACGATGGCCTGTATGCCTGATTTTTTGAGGACCAGCCAGCAATGTAGGAAAGTTCATCTTCCAGAATGTTGGTCACCAAATGATGACATATTGTTTTCAGCTCAGAGATACTCAGAACAAAACCACAAAATGGCCCCCAGTCTTTTGTTGCCCTGTTTTGATTCTGTAGTCTGGGAGACAAACCTAACATTTGGGAAGACAGCAGAACCTTCCCGTAAGGCAGACTCCTGGACTGGATGTGCTGAGGTTATTCTTTTGATGGTATGGAAAAGCTTAGAATTGATTGTACTGAGATGCCATTAGTTTAAGGAGCTGTGTGTGACCATTTAACTTTAAAAAAAGAGAGAAACTCATTTCATTTATAGTAAGTGTCCTTTGTTTTACAGAATCACCCAGTTATAAACTTTGCAAGTTGGAAGGGAACTCAGTTTACCCAATTTCTACTTTAAAGGAATCCTCCACTATGATAACACTGGATAAATGACTGTCCAGGCCTAGCTTGACTCAGTCTATTACACTTGTTAGGTAGTTTTTTTCTGCCATCTAGTGTAAATTTTTGCTTCTTTGCAATTTCTAACCATTGTTCCCATTTCTAATGGAAATGTCAAAGTTGGTTCCTAATCAGAGGTGATGGATAGAGCCACAAGAAGCCTGAGTTCAGTGAACAATGGAAATCAGTGAGACAAAATTAGTGCTGCCTCTGAATGTCTCAGATGAAAAGAACTTATTTTGTCTCTATCTTGTGGACCATTGCTTGTTCATTTAAAGCAGTGGTTCTCAACCTTCCTAATGCCGCAACCCTTTAATGCAGTTCCTCCTGTTGTGGTGACCCCCAACCATTTTCGTTGCTACTTCATAACTGTCATTTTGCTACTGTTATGAATCGTAATGTAAATATCTGATATGTAGGATGTATATAAATTGAATATAACCCACAGGTTGAGAACCGCTGATTTAAAGTATCTTGAGAGGTTTTGTTTTTGTTTTTGTTTTGTTTTTGGCTTTGACCCATGTTTTCATAGGGAGATGTCCAGTGTAGAAGTTTGCCACCAAGGCAGATCTGTAACTTAGGGTTTTAGAGGGTTGTCTGGAATATTTAGAAATTCAAAGATTTGCCAAGATCACACAACTGGTATGTATCAGAGGCTGCAGGATTTGAATTTGGCCTATCTATGCTCTGATTGCCATGCTGACTTTTCTACCTTGACAGCTCCCACTGCTATATTACAGGGGAAGGGTGTGTACTGTCAGTTTTGGATTGCTAAATGTCCCTGGTGCTCATAGGAATCCCCAAAGACGTGCTAGGGACTTTCCTAGACTCTTCCTAGTCCATTTTCAGATGTTTCTAAGATCTACAAATACCCATAGCTCTCTGGGTATACCATACCCTCGGGTGTTGTTATACTATGGCCATACTTCTATGGTAGCTCCAGGGGTTGTCCATAACACTGGTACTCAAATAGAGGCCAACATGCAGCTTTCACAATTTGTGGGTCTTTGAAATCTCTCATTTCTTTAGTGGAGACTTCTATTACACGAGATGCTGTAGGGAAAAGAGTGCCCAGTTGTTTTTCTTGGTTAATGGTAACAGTCAGTGGGTTCCTAGAGTCCTACACTGGGCTCTTCCACTTTTAGATCTCTTAAGAAAGTTAGAATGTTTTAGATTCTCATGTATCCTGCCTGTGCGTTCACTTCTGGAAACTCCTAGAATGGACTTTGGTTATACTTGATACTAGAGGGAGGAACATAGAGGGTGGGGATGTCGCATAAGTTGATAGTCTCACATTTTGCACCTTGATTTTTACTATCCAATGAGGTATTTAAATGGAAAGAGCACTGGACTTCAGTTGGAAGTCTTGGCTCTGGTCCTAGCTCAAGCATTTATTATTTGTGCAAACTTGGACAAGTTATTTCATTTTTCTGTCTGTTTCCTTACCTTTAAAATCAAGATTGAGCAGCAGTGTGATATTGGGGATTAGAGGCTTGTTGTCAAGTCATTTTTCAGTCATGTGATTTGGGGTTTTCTTGGCAAAGATACTGGAGTGATTTGCCATTTCCTTTTCCAGATCATTTGACAGATGAGGAAACTGAGGTAAACAAGATTATAAGTGACTTGCCCAAGGTCACACGGGTATTAAGTGTCTAAGCCCATATTTGAACTCAGGAAGATGAATCTTCCTGACTCCAGCCTTGGCACTCTATCCACTGTACCACTTAGCTTCTCCTAGGAGAGAGGCTAAGACTTGAAACTGAGGAAGGTCTGGGTTGTTGAGTCCTATCCCTGACACATACTAGCTGTGTGATGATGGGTGTCATAGTAACCTCTCAGTGCCCTTTGCAACTATTCAAGAGTATAATTTGTCAGCTCTCAAATTACAGATGAGAAATTTCATATTATTTTACATTTCAGTAAAACTGACCCGCTAGATCAGTGGTTCTCAACCTTCCTAATACCGCAACCCTTTAATATTTGTATGTGGCCATATCTGCATGTGGGTGGACTCGCCTGGATACAGATAGAGGAGCAGTGTGGATAGAGGAGCGGTGTCTCAGTTCCTAAGACCATTGGAAATATGTGTTTTCTGATGGTCTTAGGCGACCCCTGTGAAAGGGTTGTTGACCCCCAAAGGGGTCACAACCCACAGGTTGAGAACTGCTGCACTAGATGTTTCCTGTATATGACAGACCACTGTCTCCCAAAGACTCTTCTGGAATGTTGCCCAAGTGGACCCCCCATGTTTGGGATGTACTCCTTCCTCACCTCTAGTTCATAGAATTCATAGAATATTCCTAGAATTCCTAGTTTCCCTCAGAGCCTTCCTCAGGTGTCCTCCCTCCCCTGGGAGGCCTTTCTTGAGCCCCCCATTTATTAGGATTCTTCCCTCTCTTGAATATTTAGTGTATCTTCTGTATTTCCTTCATTGTGCTCAATTGTATTCACCCCCCATTCCACCCCCGTGGTGCACTCCCCTCCAGCAGAATGTAAACCCTTTGAAGGGCAGGGATCTTTTCTTTTCTTTTCTTTTTTTTTTTTGGTCTTCATAGTCCTGTTCTGACACGGCACTTTGTACACAGAGTAAGTACTTAATAAAGTTTATTGGATTAATAGTAGTGTTTACATAACAATTTAAGGTTTACAACCATTATCTCAGTTTATCCTTGTAACAAACCGTGGGAAGTGGGTGCTATTATTGTTGTTGTTATTCTCATTATCATCAACACAGAATGGTACTGTCAGAGTTCAAGTGACTTGTCCACGGTTACCCCTAGTAAGTGTCCTAGACTATTTGATTCCCCTGTCAGTCCATCAATAAACATTAAGTACCTACTGGATGGCTAGTTGGCGCCAGAGTACTCAGAGTGCCCAGCCTGGATTTAGGAAGATTCATCTTCCTGAGTTCAAATGTGGCCTTTGACACTTTTAAGTTGTGTAATCTTGGTCAAGTCACTTAAACCCTGTTTGCCTCAGTTTCCTGAAAATCTGTGAAATGAGCTGGAGAAGGAAATAGCAAACCATTCCCGTATTTCTGCCAGGAAAATCCCCAATGGGGTCATGAAGAGATAGGACTGAAAACAACTGAATGCATGCATACGCAGACTGTGACATTGCATTTGGACCCATGAAGTGGTTGAAACCTGCTAAGGGGTGGAATAAAAAGAATGTAAAGGACTGACATGCCTAAAAACACCTTAGGAGGAGAAAACAAACAGGTGCCTGCCATGTGGGCAGCGCTGTGCTGCTGAGTGCTAGGGATTCACAGACAGGGGAAAGACAGTTCCTGAACTGTAGGAGCTCAGTCCAGTGGAGGAGTCAGTGAGCCAACCAATCTACACAGATAAGCTATGTACAACGTAAACGGGGGGAAATTCAAGAGGGAAGGCAGTGGAATTAAGAGGGATAGCGGGTGGAACCAAGGTGGTAGAATAAAAGCGAAAGTAAGAGTGTTAGAAACTGGATCTGCAGCTAGAACTTGAGGGAAGCCAGGAGGCAGAAATGAGTGTGAGTATTCCAGGTATGGGGAACAACCAGAGAGAATCGGGGAGGGAGTGAGAGAGAAGAGGAGGAAAGAGAGAGAGTGAAGGGGGGAGAGAGAGAGTGAAGGAGGGAGAGAGAAGAGAAGGAAGAAAGAGAAGAGGAGGGAAGAGAGAGTGAAGGAGGAAGAGAGAAGAGAAGGAGGGAAGAGAGAGAAGAGGAAGGAAGAGAGAGCAAGGGAGGGAGGGAGAGAGAGAGTAGAGAGGGAAGGAGAGAAGAGAAGAGAAGAGAAGAGAAGAGAAGAGAAGAGAAGAGAAGAGAAGAGAAGGGAATCGAAAGTAGGGAGGGAGGGGATAGAGAGAATATGAATGACAATGCCTCTTAAGGAGCACACATTTTGATGAAGGAGAAAATTGTAAGTAACTGGTGGAAATACAAAGTTTATACAGATGGAGTTCCTGACACTGATGAAATCACTTTGTTGCGGTTAGAGTAGCCCTTAATGACTTGGTTGCCTATTTCAAAAGCTTGTTAAAAGGATCGTAGGCCTAGATTTAGAAGGGGCATTAGGCATTGTCTAGGCCAGTCCCCTGATTTTGAAAGATGAGAAAATTGAGTCCCGGGGAGGTTAGGTAATTTGCCCAAGGTAAACAATTTGCAAAGGAGATGGCAGAAAATATTTTGAAAACATCAAATGTAGCATTTCCAGTTCAATTGATAGCTTTTTTGGTTCTAACCCAGCTAATGCTGATTGTTTTGCAATGCAAAACCCTGTGCGGGTGAGCCGCTGCAGTCTTGCTCAGGGCTGGGTCCTGAACCACCTAAGACTAAACTTCCTGATACCGATCACTCCCTGAGAGATTAAACATTAACCCTGAATACAGTAACACTGTTGCGATCTCTGAATACCTATTATCATTTTCCTTTTTTTTACACTGACCAACCTGGGTTTTTCCTGGCTTAGTGGGGTTGCTCTCTTGCAGGTGACTCACCTGAGTTCCAGTTAATTAAACAGAACTCTTGAATGACAGGGAGGATTCTTATTCATATTTAAAATGTCTAAACCTATAGCTGCCCCCCCCCCCAAAAAAAACCCCAAAACTTGTGTGTGTGTCTGTGTGTGTGTGCGGTGGGGAAGGGGTGGGCAAAGTAGTCTTTTCTATCAGCATTTGTTCATTCATTTAGGCCTGCGGTCAACCTGTGGGTTACGTTCAGTTTGTAACAATGAAAATGCATCCTGCATATCAGATAGTTACATTCTGATTCATAACAGTAGCAAAATTACAGTTATTGAAGTAGCAACGAAAATAATTTTATGGGTGGGGGTCACCACAACATGAGGAACTGTATTAAAGCATTGCGGCATTAGAAAAGTTGAAAACCACTGATTTAGTAAATGTTAAATTGTTGAATACCTGCTTTGTGGAGGCTCTATAACATATCTTTTTCTTCTCCTGGAAACCAGTCAATACAAGCACTTATTAAATGCATACTATGTGCACACATGCTAGCTGTGTGACCCTGAGCAAAAGTTATGTAACCCTGTTTGCCTCAGTTTCCTCATCTGTAAAATGAACTGGAGAAGAAAGTGTTAAACCACTTCATTATCTTGGTTGAGAAAACCCCAAATGGCTCACAAAGAGTCAGATAGAACTGAACCACAAAAACTGTGCCTAAAAGCTGGGAATGTGACTGGGGCCAGTTTCCTCATATATAAATTAAGGTGGTAGAGCTAGAGGGACCCTACAGTCCTGTTAACTCTGAGTCCCAGTGATTCTAGAGCAGGATAGTTCTTATGGTTTCCTATTTCTGAGACTTCCGTGAGAGTCTGGTGAAGTCTTCTCAGAATAATATTTTTTGCCTACATTCATAAATGAAGGAAATGCCAAGTTTCACTTATAGATTAATGAAAAGAAAGATGTATTTTCCCCCATATTCAAGTTCATGGACTCCCTGAAATCTGAAAAAAAGATTTCACTCACATCCCATATAGAGTGAACAAAAAAGGCAGGAAAGCAAGTGGCAAGTTACTGCAGAGGAAACCCAAAGAGCTGATAGATGAACACAAGTACCCCAAAGATATAAAATAAATTTGTTGTTGTTTAGTGGTTTTTCAGTCTTGTCCGACTCTTCATGACCCCATTTTTGGTTTTCTTGGCAAAGATCCTGGAGTGGTTTGCCATTTCCTTCTCCAACTCATTTTACAGATGAGGAAACTGGGGCAAATAGGGTTAAGTGACTTGCCCAGGGTCATATAGCTAATTTTGAGGCCATATTTGAACTCAGGTCTTTCTGATTCCAGGCCTAAGTGCTTTATCCACTGTGCCACCTAGCTGCTCCTATTTTAAAAAAACAAAACAAAACAGCATACTTCAGATAAAGGAAAAATATCTTTAAATTGTCAGTTTCTGTTCAGACTAATTCTTATTATCTTGATAAAAGATATAGGTCATTTATTTCTCTGGTTTAAAGCTTTGACAAAGTATTTAACTAGTAACATGAATTCATGTACTTAAGGCATATATAAGCAATATATACTGGGAGAGTAGACTTATTGGAAAATTCTGTTGTTATTGCCATTGGACATCATAGCCCAACATCCTGCCATCCTGCCTGAAAGAAAAGGATCCAGTAGTTGAGATCTGGGAGATGAGACTATGGAAACAGATGACCTTCCACGTAAATATTCCTCTCTTCCCCACCCCGCACACCCCATTTAAAAAGTTAAGTTAAAAGATGAGGCTTTTGTTCTGATGTTGAAAATATCTCACTTTTGGTGACCGAGTCTAAGGTTGTAGTTCAGAACTACACTGAACAGGGCTCAGCCAGTTATTCTAAATATAGTGTTAATTGGACCAGACTCTAGAACAACTCATCAGGGAGTTTTGAACAAATAATCTCCCACACCCTCACTAGTGGGAATAGTCTCACCTTGTATTGGCCAATCAGAACAAAGGTCTTACTTTGAACCTTGAGTAATTGGCCCCTTTCCTCCTGTTCATACCCTCTCCATGCCCATTCATACTCTTATAAATCAGAAGAGACAGCAAGGTAATGGGATACTCCCAAGTTGGAAATTTTACAAAGGAAAGGTTAATTTCTAGGAAACAGCATTGTTGGCATCTAGTATGATAGGAAGCAGAGCAAATCACCCAGTGCTTTCTTTGTTAAAGGTTTAAATTCATGCAGTAGAAAGATTTTTTCATAGGAATCATATATTTCTAATATTTAAATGAGAAGTAAATCATAAAATGGGATATTTTATAGAAATTCATTTTATAGTTGTTGTTACAGGATGCCATCTGTTGTCTGCCATTTGTGTCCTCGTCTCTCTTCAGTAGTATCTGACTCTTCGTGGCCCTATTTGGAGTTTTCTTGGCAGAGATACTGGAGTGGTTTGCCATTTCCTTCTCCAGCTCATTTTACAGATGAGGAAACTGAGGCAAACAAGGTGAAGTGACTTACCTAGGGTCACACAGCTAGTAAGTATCTGAGGCTAGATTTGAACTCAGATCTTGATGCTTTATCCACTGTACCACCTTGCTGCCCTATGTTGACTTATGCCTTTGCTGAAAGTACTCATTCCTCATGGTATACCCTATCCCTTCTTTCCTTTTGCCTTTTTTAGTCCTACCTGTTCTTTACGGTATTATATTATTTCCATCTCTAAAAGTCAGAAGAGATGGTAGCTTCTCTGCTAGAGAGCTGTATGAGATATGAAAAGTCACTTTATCTTGTGTCTCATTCTTTTTCTCTATAAAGAAGGCATGAGACTGAAGAAGCCCTGGGTTCTATGATGAATCCTTTCCTGACCACTCTAGCATAAATTCCTCTACTCTTTGAACTTAAAGCATGCAAGCCCTTCAAAGTACCATCCATTTGATAATTAATAACATGCTATTATATCATCTCATTTTTGGCTTGTCCAATTTTTTTATATTTTTTTTTGTCTCTTTTCATCAACTTCAATATAGATTCTTGAGTTGGGGTTATATTCTTTTGTCCCCTACTGCCTCTAACTCATAGAAAACATCTATACACATGTACACATCATTATGTATTTCAATGAATAGCTGATTAGTCATGTGCTGAGGAAGATTTCGTTCATTGAAATTGGCAGTATGGTGCTGACATCTTTTAAAAGAGAATCTATACAATATGACATGATTTGAGGCAAGTAAATGTCAGTAGATTCCTTATCCTCACTCTCATTCATGAAGGTCATTTTTGGATCCAGTCTTCTATAGGTGAGGTCACTGTAGTCCCGTGTCAAAATCAGTTAAATTCAGTAAGTTGTTGAATTGCTCTTCAACTTTCTGTGTTCTGAAGTTAGCTCAGTTTCTTTTTTAACATCTTGGGCTCCAGATTGGTGTTGATTTAGCCCAAAGCTTCCCTGAAAATTAATTTCTGTCAGTGGTGGCTGTAGAGTTGATATTCTAGAAAAAGACTTAATCCTGAGGTCACAGAAACAGTATTGCTTCTGGGCTACTATTGTGCAACCAGGATTAGGGTCTAATTCGGTCCAGGAACTAATGGAGACACTCAAGGCCAAAGCAATTCTAATATACTGACCTGGAGGGTTTCATTTGTGTCTTTTTCAAGTGCCTAATAATAGGAATGCTTTTCTCTAGAGGTGCTTTGGTTCAGCCATGCACCTAAATGAATTTGGGCAGAACTAGACTGACCTAAGGAGTATTTTGTCCAATTACTGCACTCGATATTTACTAGCTGTGATGTAACCCATAAGGATATATGTTGTCTTGTGAGGGGATTTCATAAAATTTATTTTCTGAATAATTTCTTCAAGTTAAAAGGAATTTATTTTTATCATTAGTGTGAATTTAACTTCATTTTTAAGTGTTAAATTGACTATAACTTTAAAATAAACTTGTGAATTCTAGGGGGGAAAACCCCTAATATTTGATGATTTCAGTGGAGACTGAAAGCTGTGACTTCATAAATTTTTGTCCTTCCTCCGTTAATGTTAATCAAAACACATTTCTGTCAGTGTCTTTATCAAGTCTTCTGAGTTGCTATGACCAAAAAGAATGAATGATCACTGAAAGTTTGGGTTACCCAAAGATTTGGAAACAAAGTCAGTGCCGATCAGTTAAAGGAAAGTCTAAATGAATCTTGGTACCTGGATGTAACGGAACATTGCTGTACTATAATGATTGACAAGTTATTCCAAGCAGCATGGAAAAAACTTAGACTCGATAGAGAGAAAATGAAGTAAACTGTACCAGAAAAACAGTATACTCAATGCAATGTTTATTTGTAATAGTGCAGTTCCTGGTATATAGTAGACTCTTAAAAAATATTTGTGATTACACAATATAATTACACAATTATATTATGATTACACAATATTAAAAAAATGCTTGTTTCTTTCCCATCTGCCACTGAATGGAAAGTTCTTTCTCTCCTTCCCCCTCAATCCCCAAATCCCCTCTGAAAAGGGAAATTGAGCTCTGTGTAATTGCCAAGCTTGGCCCTGGAGAATTGAGAAAAATATACTCCCTTTCCTTTCTTGCAGAGGGCATAGGAGACTAAAGGACATTTCTCTTGGTATCATTTGAGGTTCAGGTTTCTGAGGTGTAGTACAAGGAAAGATAGAGCACCACAAGGTAGAACAGAGAAAGTAAAGCAAATCAGCTTTATTGAACTGAAATACTCCCAACAGTAAAGATAATCAGGGAGGATGGCAACAGGTCCATTGGAAGACCATTGGAGGAGACACAGTAAAGAGTAGATTTTTAGTAGGGTTCTCCTCTGTGTCAAGCAGAACCAGATATGGAATTTAAGGGTGACAAACAGAGCAGGGAGCCTGGACCTGATATACAAAATCCAAATTCTGGGACTGGTGCTTATTCATGCTGAAGAGAACCCAAGGGGAATTAGTGACTGGTTCCCCACCCCAGGGCTAGTTGATATTCAAAGGCAGGAAGAGGGACTTTGGGCTGTTGCTGTAGGCCTTCAGAAGGATAACTCTATGGATTTGAGACTCCACAGAAGCTTTCTTTAGCAAGATGGGGAGGCTGCTGAGATATTGAACAATATTGACTGTATTATCAGTGCCATATGAAAACTGTCTGGTCAGCAGGGCAGGCTTGCTAGCTCATGTGATCTTGTCTGCCACTCTACATGGGTAAACCTTTTGATATCTTGATATTCAAGACAATTTGGAAGGCCTGGCCAAGGCTATCCAAAGGTTGAATGGATGTCAAAGCAAAGGTTTGATAAAATTGAGAGATTTATGTTCCAGAACAGGTTGAACAAGATGACCTCTGAGATCTTTTGATTCAGTGATTCTTAATGGAGACTTGGTATTTTGATTGTTTTGGAAATGTATTTTATGCAAATATGCCAACTTGAGTCATAAAAGAGAGCACTTGGATTTAGGATATTTCTTCTTATTGTATAGAGTTACTCAACTTTTTTGTTCTGTGTATTTAAGATTCCTCTTTCCAAGTTGTGAAATAATCCAACCATTTTGGGGAACAATTTGGAAATAGACCCAAAGGGCTATAAAATTGTTCATACTCTTTGACCCAGCAATCCCACTACTAGATTTGTATCCCAAAGAGACCAAAGAAAAGGAAAAAAGGACTTATTTATACAAAAATATTTATAGCAGCTCTTTTTATGGTGGCAAAGAATTGGAAATTGAGCAGATGTCCATCAACTGGGGAATGGCTGAACAAGTTGTGATAGAATACTCTTGTGCTATAAGAAGTGACTAGTAGCATAATGGTTTCAGAAAAACCTAGGGAGATTTATTTGAACTGATGCACAGTGAAGTGAGTAGAACTAGGAGAACATTACCACAGTAACAGCAGTGTTGTAAGGATGATTAGGTGTGAAAGATCTAGCTACTCTCAAGATAATGATCCAAGACCATTCCTAAGTACCTATTATGAAAGATGCTATCCAACTAACTGAGAGAGAACTGATCAACTCTGAGTGTAGATTGAACCATACTTTTTTTTCCTTCCTTTTTTTTGGGTGTGTTTTCTGTTGCAACATAGCTAATAGGGAAATATGTCTTGCATAACTTTACTTGTATAATTGATATTGCTTGCCTTCTCAGGGGCTGGGGTGGAGAATGAGGTGGGAAGGAGGGAGAGAATTTGGAACTCAAATTTTAAAAAATGAATGTTAAAATTCTTTTGCCTGTAATTGAGAAATATTTAACAAACTAAATTAAGAATATATTTTAAAAAGATTTTTCTCCCCAGCTAGATTATCAGAGTGGAATGTGAGTCTGTATATGAGGTTTCATAGTATTCCCTGACAGAATTGATGAATATGGAGGTCCCTTAATGTTTTCAGATCACTAGGGTCCGTTTTACAAATGATCTATCAGGTGAGTAAGTAGTATTCTAATTATCTGAAGAATTAACACATTTCAACAGAGTTCACCTTTATTTCTTCCTTCTGGACCAGACTGCAGAATTCCATTTTGCAGCAATGTAATCTATAATAAAATAGCAAAGCAGATATCAACATGGAACAAATCTTTCTTTTTTTTCTTACTTGGTTGATTTACAGCTTGTACGTATATACCCGTGCTTTCTAATCATTCTTTCTTTTTGAATGCATTTTGGTTCGGATAAACATTTCTGTTAATGTGCCCTGCCACGTGTAAGAATTAGTTAAAATTGGTTTGCTTCTTATTACACAATATAAAAAAAGCACCAAAGATTTGCAGAGGGTCCAGAGAAGAGCCACCATGAGGGGAGGTTGCAAGAACTGGTATGATTTCATCTGGAAGAGAAAATTGCGGGCAGACTTTTTCATGTCATTCTCTTTGGGTATTTAAAGGGTGAGTTATACTAAGATGTGAAAAATTATTTTCCCTATTTCTTGGGGACACACACCCAGGGAAATTGGCTTAAATTGCATCACAAGAGATTGAGGTGAGCAATGAGGAAGATTTCCAACCAATAAAATGAGATTGGCTACTAACTAAGATTATAGGATCTTTTTATGATACAAACATGACCAGCCTTTAAAAGAGTAAAAAAATTGTCAAGTTCTAAATAGATATCATTAATTCCCTTTTTTTCTCTCCTGCATATCATAAATGTGATCAATAGAATGGAAGGAAGATGAGCAAGTCCTAGAGCTTGGTTATAGGATCTTGGACTTTTGCATGAAAACCTCTAGAGTACCTAGTCTAACCCCTTCATTTTACGAATAAGGTGCCTGGAGCCTAGAGGTGAAATAATTTGTACAAAAACAAGCAGATATTTGATAGAAAAGCTGGACAACAATTTAATTTCCATTTATCTCTCAAGCAATTGCTATCTTTATTTCCAGTTGTTTACAAAATGCCAACCTTTTCCTCTATGCTCTCTTTAGAGCTGGAGTTCTTCATAAGGTGAGTTTTATGAACTTAAAAAAGAGATAGTTGGGTAACTATATTTTAATATGATTGGTTTTCTTTGTAATCCTGTTTTATGTTCTTTAAAACATTATTCTAAGAAGGAGTCCCATTGGTTCCACATTTTCAGTTTCTTTCTATCTCTAGACATTTCTGCCAGACTTTGAAGCCAATGTCATGGTAGAAATGTTTCCTGTAGAATGATAATACTTTTTCCCAATTATATCCCGCTTAGAGCTTTCCTAAGGTTTTGGGTTTTTTCCCCCCTAATAATAAGCTTTTTCATTTTACAGGTGCTGACAGCAAAATACTTGAATCAATTAAAATTCAGTTAATTAAAAAAATTTAATAAAAATACAATTGAAACTCAAGAATTTGTTGCCAAAATTTATTCTTGTTATGAATAAATTCTGTGTGATTGCTTCAAGCAGATGATCCTGTGGGGAAAAAAGCCTATGTTTGCAGTCATTTCCCTTAAACTAATGAACCCCCTTTAAATCCTTTGATGAACAATCTACAGATTTTTATGACTTTACTAACTTGAAAGAAGGCCACACCCCTACGATCATAGATTTAGAGCTGGCAGGGTCTCAAAGGTCGTTAAGTCCAACTCCCTTACTTTATAGGTGAAGAGACTAGTATCTGAGGCAGGATTTGAATCTATGTTGGAGTTCAGCACTGTATGCATTATTCCATATATTTTTTTCATTATTTCCTATTGACAGGGAGAAAGGTAGGATACAATAAAAATAATTAAATTTTGGTTGTTAAGCGTTTCAGTCCTGTCTGACTCTTTGTGACACCATTTGGAGTTTTCTTGGCAAAGATCCTAGAGAGGTTTGCCATTCCTTCTTCAGTTCATTTCACAGATGAGGAAACTGAGACAAACAGGATTGAATGATTTCCCTAGGGCTGCACAGTTAGTGAGGTCATTTTTGAACTCGGGTCTTCTTGACTCCAGGCCTGGCATTCTATTCATTGTGCCACCTACCTGCTCTAAATAATTACATAAAATCGTGTTACTAAAATTTATGTAATTCTGCTTTCTTCTGCATTTTCCTATTACATTTGCTAAGAGATCTATAATAAAATAGCACTTAGGTTTTTTACAAAGCAGATTTTGGAAAAAATAAGCTTTTTTTTTTTTTTTTTTTTTTTTGCGGATCAGTAAGGTAACTACATTTTATAAAGTAGAAAACATCTCAAAACCTTTGAGTTGAGAAACCTCTGAAGCAGGGACTGCTATTTAAATTTCATCTGGGTGGACTTTGGTAACTATCCCATCATATTTATAAGCCTCTCTGAAGGTTTCATAAGAGTAAGTGAAAAAATATGAATCTAACTCATTTTATTCCTAAAAGAATTTTTCATTGAGTTCTTTTTGAGTCCCCCCTTTACATGGTTAGGATCCAATAAGAATGACTTTGGTTTTAGGTAAAAAAATGACAATGAAATAAATTCTGGTTTCCAATATATCCTTCAGTGTTGGGGGGAAACATAGGGGGTACAGTGGGAAGAATTCTTGATTGAGAATTAAAGGACCTGGGTTCAAATCCCAGCTTTCTCATTTTCTACCACTATGCTATCATGAGTGTCCCTTTACTTCCCTACGTCTTATTTTCCAAGTCTGTAAAATGAAGTGGGAGGACCAATTGCCTTCTAAGGTCCCTTTGATCGCCATGATCCAATAGTGTTATTGATTGACCTAACTTTAATCTCAAAAATAACTGATTACTTTTGAAAGTCAGATGGATATGCAGGCAGTAACTCCTAAAACTTTTAAAGAGGGAGGTTCTTATTTGGGGTCCATGGTTAGACATTAGGTAGTCTGTAAATTGTTATTGTTTCATTTTAGTTGCAAACAACTCTTTGTGATCCCATTGGGATTTTCTTGGCAAACGTATTGGAGTGGTTTGCTGTTTCCTTCTCCAACTCATTTTACAGATGAGGAAACTTAGGCTATCAGGGTGAAATGACTTGCCCAGGGTCACATAGCTAGTAAATGTCTGAGGCTGTATTAGATCTCACAAAGATTGGTTTTTCTGATTCCAGGCCTGGCATTCCATCCACTGAGCCCACCTCACTGTCTTGTGAACTTGGAGAGGAAAAAAAATTACATCTTTATTTTCACTAGCTGAAACTTAATTATTTCTTTCAGTTATGAATGGAGGCAAAAATATTATTCTAAGAAGCCTTCTTTACCAGAATGCCAGAGAGATCACAACACAAAAAAGGAAAAGAAACCGTTTTCAAAAGCAAATCTATATAGGCTTTTAAAAATCCCTCAGGAAAAGAGAGAGAAGAAGTCATGAAAAAACTATTTTTCAAATAAGCCACCATATTTTAAAGCTTACTTGAAATTAAAAAAAATTTTCTGTTATTTTCCATTTCTCCTTCTATTGTTTTAAAATTACTTTTAAGAGAAATAAGTCAGAATATAATATGATAACTGACCTTAATACTTACAACCCAAATAAAGAAAAGGATATTGCCTTCAACTTCAAACATGGGGCTTTTTTTCCACCTCTGTTCTCTTTGTATTTGATTTCTTCTGTACCTTTTTCCCTTTTCTTTACATTTCTCTTCTTATCCTACCTTCTTCTTATCCCTCTTAAGTAATGAAACTGAAGCATACTTTTTGTTTTATTTACTGAATTATATTTTATATTCTTAATTTTAAAAAAGAGTTGAACATTTTGTATTTCTCTCTTGAAAACATACCAGAAAGGAAGTGCTTTTCATTTGTGTATTGTCTTAATTAACTTGTTTCCCCTTGTGGGTCAGTAGGCTGTCAGGAAACAGGTTCTGTCCACACCTGCCATGGATTAACACCTTGGGGTTTTCTTTTCTTGGTATTTAAAGTATTGTGTTTTTGAAGTGAGGTACCATACTGAATTGACAGACCAGATTATACACATGCTAGCAAGTGTTTTTTTTTTTCTTGGTCTTTTGATTACTGGAAGAATTTCATGGGAATTCTTCTTTCTATAGATTGACTGCTGTTGAGATTTTGGTATTACTCCTGTGTTTTATTTTTTCTAGATCCATTTCATATTGCTATTCAGCCGACAAGGGAAATTAAGGCTGCAGAAATGGTATACCACACTCCCAGATAAAGAGAGAAAAAAGATCACCCGAGAAATCATTCAGATGATTCTGTCTCGTAGTCAAAAGACAAGCAGTTTTGTTGACTGGAAGGATCTAAAACTTGTTTATAAAAGGTGTGAGTAACTTAACGAGAACTCTTTTGGTTGTGGTCATGATTTTAAAGATTCATTTTAAACTTGAAAATTGCTTAATTTTCCAAACCATTCCTACTTTTTGTCCCAGGCACAAAACCTGAGTCAAATAGTCAAGCCACAAATAGAGTTATAGAATTTAGAGTTAGAAGGAATGCCAAAATAATTTAGTTTGTTCACCCCATCTTATGCGTAAAAAAAGTAAGGACCAGAGAGGTTCTCTTGCTCCAGATAACACAGCTAGGCAATAGCAGAGAGAGCTAAGATTGAAACCTACATCTCTAATTTCCCAATTCAGTACTGTTCCCTTTATACTAATATAGACCTTTCTTCTACCTTAAGAAGCAATGATGGTTCAATTGTTTGAAAATAACCTTGAAAAAATCTAAAATGGAAGGGTTAGGATGTCTGAGATAGTTGAGGGGAAATAGAGTGGGTGATAAGAGTTAACTCAGCAGGAGAACAAATATTTAATGATTTAGATATCGGCTTAGGCCTACAAGCTGAAAAACCCGCACCTGAAAGAATTCCAAAATCTCAGAGAGTGATAAAGGAATTTGAAGGCCAGGTAGTGTAACCAACACCTCAACAAAAATTGGCACTAGAACACACTCAACAAGGGGCCATCTAGCCTTTGCTGGAAGAATTGGATAACCCATTATCTACCAAGGTGGGCCATTCCATTTTGGGGAAGACTCTCATTGTTAAGAAGACTTCCCTTTTATTGAACCAAAATGTGCCCCTCTGCAACTTTTTGCCCATTTTTAAAAACAGCTGTCATGCAGAATTTGACTTTTCTCTCTTCTGTAGCTGCCTTATGAAGGTCAGGTTTTTAGTCTGTCAGTTCTTCTGCAGACTCATTCTTAGGGAAAAAAATAAAAGACTAAATCACATTTCGTTTTCTGCTTTTCTACCCCCTTAGCCAGTAAAAGGTCACATAATACCTATCTATAGTTTCCAAAGAGGATAATAAGCCACTCCTGTTAGCTCTCATAGAGTCTTACATTC
>JAQQSV010002362.1:0-14656 GCA_028646515.1 Pseudochirops corinnae
GGGGGGGGGGGGTAGGGAGAGGACAAAATTTGAAACTCAAGAGATTATGGAACTGAATCTTGTAAACTAAAAGTAAATAAACAAATCAAGTTTAAAAAAAAATAATTCAGGAAGATGAATGTGGCTGGTTGTTCCAAAAGACTCTGGCCCACAAAGGCTTATGCATGATGTCCAGGAATGCCAATAGTACCAGCAGGTACCTGATGGTTGTTAGTGGCTCAAAGAGATGTATCAGGGAACCCCAGGAAGGCTACCTTTTTATGTCACATAACTTTTGCCATATTCATGCTCTCTAAGTGATTAACAGTTCCTCTTCCCTCACCCCTCCTCTATATCAGGGAACTATAACCCTTTGACTAGGGTCTTAATACCTGATTCACAAATAAATCCTTTGTTCAGTATTAAAGCATTAAGCTTTTTCAACTCTTGAGGGTTCACCTCATAGCCATTAAATCAGCAGAGATGAGCTGTGGGGAGAGAGCTGTCAATGGAAGATGTGAAGTGGTCCAACCAATTCTAGAAAACAATTTGGATCACGTGAACAAAGTTATTGAACTGTGCTTCCCTCTCTTTCCTGACTTCTTCAGACTCTACCACTATGACTTAGCTGCCTTTTCACCCTGGAACATTCCAATGCCATGCCAGTGGCATCCCCTTCTTCCATTGGTGAGTTCTTCCAGGAACCTATGTTTTGGAGATAGTCTCAGGGCACCCACACTTCATTCCCCTCCTGATTTGACCACTGTGACTTAACTGCCTTCTTACCCTGGAACTACCCTTAGTGTCTGTGGTCTTCTCATTCTGGAACCCCACTCTACCTTGCCGGTCCCATTTTCGACTGGTGAGTTCCTTCTAGGGCATCTGTTTTGGGATGGCCCAGGCTGGCTAGGCTTCATTTCCCTCCTGGCTCTGCTTCTGATTCCTTCCCTTTCAGGTCCCTGTTATGTGTTGTTTTCTTTCATTAGAATATAAGTTTTTTGAGGGCAGAGACAGTCTTTCTTTTTGCTGGGAACTTGTGTTCCCAGTACTTTGTTACAGTGCTTGAGACAGAGTAAGTACTTAATAATTGCTTGTTGCTTGGCTGCCTGAGCATATACCCACCCCCCCCAAATACCTATTATAATAAAAAAATTCATAGCAGCACCTTTTATCCTAGTAAAAATTGTTTTAAAAAAGGAGGATAGAAAGTTGTAAAAAAAGATAGATTGAATGGACAAATTGTTTTATATGAACATAATGCAATATCTTTGTACTGCATTGTTAAGAAACAATGAGGAAATCAGAAAAAAAAACATGGGAAGACTTATATGAAGTGGTGCAGTGAAGAAAGTAGAAAAGAGAATATATACAAAGAGTACAGTAATATGAATGATAAAGAATTCTTATTATTATTGTTATTTTAGGGGTTTAATGGAAGTTTGGAGAGGAACAGGTGCCCAAAAGGGTTTTGTGAAAAGCTGGGGATGGTTGGGGGAAGAAGAAAAGATGTGTAACACTGGATAGATCACCTGACCTCTCTGAACCTTGATTTCCAAACGTTATGCAGAAAATGGAAAAGCTGAGCTGGATGGGCTCTAGGTCCCTTTCAGCTATGAGATTTTTTTTTTATTCTATATCTGGGTTTTTTCTGGTTTTTGGGAAACAAGGACCAAATTTCATGTTGCTGAGACATGGCCCCATTTTGATCAATTTCTCCACTGATGGCAGCTATTCAGTTCCTCAGACTGTTCCTCTTCAGTTCAGACAGACCCTTTGTTTGCATGTTTCCTTACTCTGACTTGACAAATAAGATGTTTCCAAGGTTCAGAGTAAGGAATGGAGTAAGGTTAGGAAGGCCAGTACATGTGCTCGGGGGATATTGTTACCTCTTCCAAACAGCGGGCCTCTTCTTGTTGATTCTCTTTCACAAATTCTTCCAAAGGATACTTTAGCCGGGGAAATGGAGCAATGGGCCAGTCAAAGGAAGGGATGTCTAGCTTGTGAATGGCTTTGGAGTGAGTGGTAGCTAGGCAACCTAAATCCAAAACCCCCCCAAAACCCAAAAATTAGAATCTTATTGTGTGGGATGTGAGAGGAGCAGTATTTGAAAAAGAGATGAATGTTCTTGCCCAACTCTTTTAACACCCCCAGAGTCATCAACAGTCAAAAGGAAGCACCCCTCTTTAGGATAGCTCCTGTCTCTTCCCCAGTGTCCTGTGGGCAGATAAATTTCCTCAGAACATTAAATTCTGTAAACTTTTGTCAAACCAAGAAATACCACCTTGGAAACAAGTAATGGTAGCATTCTTACCCATTGTTCTCCCATGAAATGCACCCATGAAAGAGAGAATACTGTAGTCCGGGCAACCTGGATACTAGAAACATAAAACAGAAAGTCACTAGGCCCTCACAGAGGGCCAAGATACTTGTTCTCTGGAGTTAGCCAGAGATTAGTCTCTTAGAATTTAAGAAGCATAGCAATAGCCTCCCTATGATCTGCCCCCCACCAGCTGCAGATTTATTCTCAAGCCAATTAGATGGACAAACAAGATAAATCATTATACAAAGTTTAGTTGGCCATATTATGCCTAGAATCCAAAACCACCAAGTGATAGTCACATTGAGGCATATACTACTGTTGGTAATGTAGGCAGGGGACCTGGGGTGGGTGGTTCATAGCTGCAGCTGAGATGACTATGCCTCTAGGACAATTCAAAGTGAAAGACAATCCAACAAAACCCATGGGAGATATCAAAATCCTTTAAAAGAGCTGAGTTGGATAAAGGGGAGTCAGGTCCTTCTGAAATTAGACTTCAGACTCTTCCCAAAGTCTCCCTAGGAAGGTATCAATTGCTCTTCAGAAAGCAAGATAGACCCCAAAATAGCATGTCTCATCCCCAAATAAAATGCACTAGTTATTGCCCGTGATCCTTCCTAGTCCTCCACCAGAGTTAGAAAAAGGTCTGTAATACAGGCACTATTCTAACTGTTTTAAACTGGAGATATTAATTAGGACTTGAGAGAGAATCCTGGGACCCTGAGATCTGGGCTGTTTTTAAGAGCAAAAGGCACCTTCCTGAGCCTGTTCTTAGCTCTACCTCTCCATATCACTGAAAGAATCTTTAGGCCCTCCATTAATGTCAAGAGGCTTTTGACCATATTCTAAGACCAGTTAAATTGCTGAAGCTTCCCAGAGAAACCACTATATAGATGCCCAACTATAGTAGGCCAAGAATCTTTGCCTGGTATTAATGGAGTTTACATCTATATCTATATGTGTATATGTGTGTATGTATGTATATATATATATATTTATGTGTGTATATATGTGTGTATATGCACACAAATATATATTGACACACACATATGTACAGACAGAGAGACATACACATGCACACACATATAAATAGAGAGAGGGAGAGAGGAGGGAAGGAGAGGGAGAGAGAGAGGGAGGGAGAGAAGAAAGGAGAGGGAGGAAGGGAGGGAGAGAGAGAGGGAAAGGGAAGGAGAGAGAAAGGGAAAGGGGGAGAGAGAGAGAGAGAGAGAAAGAGAGGGAGGAAGAAAGGGAGAGAGAGAAGGAAGGAGGAAGGGAAAGAGAGGGGAGAGAGGGAGGGAGGGAGAGAGGGAAGGAGTGAAAAAGAGAGAGAGAGAGAGAGAGAGAGAGAGAGAGAGAGAGAGAGAGAGAGAAGGGGACCAGACAGGGAAATTCATCATCTCACGTTCACTCGTGAGAATACATGGATGTATATAGGCTGGAATCAGACATCATTTGGGTGTAAACAATACTTTCAAGTCCAGAGTTGTGAGAATAAGTGAACTTCATTTACCTGGTTAATCATACATGTTTCTAGCTCCTCCTTTGTGGCACTGATGTGACCCCTCTCCTTGCTCTGAAACAAAGCAAAAACAATCCCCCCACAACCAACCAAAAATATTTTATTCATCGGGAAAGAACAAAAAGGCATCATGGGGTTGGTCCAATATTGTTTTGCAAACAATGTTTACTGTGCACTCTAATGTTTGAAGCTGGAAACAAAAGCCCTGTTGCTATAAGGGGCACATGTGAAAATGATGAAGATAGGTCATGCAGTGGATAGAGTGATGGGCCTGTAGTCAGGAAAACCTGGGTTCCAATGTGACTTCAGACACTTACTAGCTGTGTGACTCTGGGCGAGTCATTTAAACTTTGTTTCCCTCAGTTTCCTCATCCCAGGATTGTCGTGAGGATAACATGAGATATCTGTAAAGTGCTCAGCATAGTGCATGCTTGGCACATAGCTGGTCCTATGTAAATATTAGCTATTACTGTGGTTCTTATCATCATTAGTATTATTAGAATCCCTAAAGAAAGGGAAAAGAGGGAAAAGGTTATGGGTCCTTTACCTATCATTACTTTTCTCAGTTGCAGCTGAAAAGAAAGAGGGATTGAGATCCCAACCAGCTTGAGTAATCAAGGAAGGATAGAAGGGAAATGGAAGAAGACCAAAAAAAAAAAAACTAGTCCCAAGAGAAACATAACACCACCTGGGTCACAATTCCTTATTCTGGAAAATGTGAGAAGATGGTTTCCTGGCCTATTCACCTATTTCCCCTTTGGAGAAGTCTTAACACTTCAAGATTCTCAGGCTAATACAGGTTGTTTAATTGGCAATGAATTCTTCTCTTTTGCTGGGGTTTGATGTGGAGACTCCTTAAGGTAAAATTAGCTAATATGTAAGCTAAGACAATGAGTTTGTCCTCCAAGTCATCTTTTAGTAGATTTTACTGTCTTAACACTTAAAGTCCTCTGCCATACATTCTCCAAGCAACCCTGAACTAACTCATCACTCTTATTGTTTTTTCCCTATTTATACCTCAGCCCCCTCATTTGCAAAATGTTGTATTAGATGCTCTCCAAGTTTCCTTCTACCCCTTCCAGGGGTCCTAATCAACTTTTCCCCTTTCTTTTCATCCATAGAATGGCTCATTCAGACTTCCTTTGTTTTTTTGAGAAGGAGTATCATTTGGTCATAAATTCAAATATAGTGGGGCTTTAGACTTATTCTTAGGAAACTCCCCACAATTAACCCATCTGAAGTTCTTTTCTCTTCTTTCCTCTGCCTCAGCTTATTTTATTGTATATTGATTCATTCATAGTCATTACTTTGGAAGTATATCACATAGTATGTGTATGAGTTTATTTTCTATTCTTCCTCCTCAAATCATAGTGTAAAATAGATTTCTAGAGCTGGAGGGAACTTAGTCTAACTCTCTCATTTTAAAGATGAGGAAACTGATGAAGCCTTTGTGAATATGAGAGAGACTCACCCTGTACCACATGAATATGGTTTTGAAGGCATTTTCATTAGAGCAGGAGCCACAGGACATTGTGACAATCTGGGAGAGGCCTTTTGGGGCCACCTAGGAAAAGTCAGACAAACCAAGATGTGAGATACAATTATGAAGACTAAACACCTCAAGCTTTATTTTTCATTTCCCAAGGTTAAGTGCCTAAGTTTGCTAGCAATCTTGTATCCAGTGGTCTTTTTTAAAGTCCTTATCCTTTTGAATCTCTCTGAAGCTTTTGACACTGCTGACCCCTCCTTCTTCCTGCATACTCTCTTCCCTTGTTTTTTATGACACTGTTCTCCTGTGCTTCTATTCCTACTGGTCTGGTTGTTTTTTCTTAGTTCCTTTGGTAGACCACGATCAGAGTTCCAGCCCCTTCTGTAGGGAAGCTCTTTCTCCAGAGTTCTTTCCTTAGCCAACTACTATTGTCTTTCTATCCTCTCTCCTTTGGTGATCTAATCACCTCAACAGGTTCAATTCCCACCTTTTTGCAGATATCTCCATCTACAATCCCTGTGTTCTAGTCTCACATCACTAATGCCTGGAGGATAGCTCCACCTAAGCATCTATGTCCAAAGTAGAATTCATTGTCTTTCTTCCGGAACCTACCTTTCTTTCTCACTCCCTGTTTCTGTCAAGTGTACCACCATCTTTCCAGTCATCCAAGTTTATAACCCTGGAGTTATCCTTAAGTCTTCACTCTCTGCTCTCTCTCCTATGTCTAGTCAGTTGCCAAGACTTGTCAATCCTATCTCCCCCACACCTCTCTGTTCACAGAAACAAAATTCTGATTTGGGCCCCTTCATCACCTCTTGCTAGATCCATTACAGTGGCCTCTTAATTTATTACTCTTATCCATTCCAACTCCACATATCTGCCAAATTTATAGTCTTAAAAAACGGGATCATTTCACTTCTCAGCCCTGGAAGGTTCAGTGGTTCTGTAATGTCTCTAGGACAAAATAAAAACTCCTTGGACTGGCATCAAAATCTGGATGCAGTCAATCTTTGCCAACTTATTTCCCAAAGTCCCTATTTCTACTGAGGGCACCACCATCCTTTCAGACACTCGGATTTACAACTTCAGTCATCATAGACTCTTCCCATTCCTTCATCCCTAAATCTAACCAAGTACAAAAGCAATTGTATTTGCTTTTGTCCTCCAGTATACCAGATCAGTCCATCTCCTTCAATTCAGTCACATAACCAGGCCGTTATCACCTTTTCCCTGGACTGTGGTAATAGCCTAACTGGGACCTCAGCTTCCAACCCTTCTCTTATACAGCTGGCACAATATTCTTCCGAAGGTATAGGTCTGATCACATGATTCTCTTGTTCACAAACCTTTAGTGGCTCTTGACTACCTCTATAATAAAACACCAACTCCTTAGCCTGACATTTAAAGCTTCACATACTTTATAGTAGAGCCAAACTAGACAGCTAGCTGATTCCATCTCCTGTCTCCATACCCATACAAGCTGTCACCCCAGGCCTGAAATGTACTTGATCCTTAGAGGTACAGCTCAAGTGTCATTTCCTCTGTGAAGCTTTCCCCAATTCCTGCAGGGGTTAGGGTTTTTTCTCTCCTCAGATAATCTTCTACTTCCTTATTTATGTACCTGTCATATTATCCCGTTTCAGTAGAATATAAACTTCTTAAAGTTCATAACTACCTCATTTTTGTTTTTGTAGCCCCAGAGTATACATTGTACCTTGAACATAATATGTGCTAATGCAGCAGTTCTCAACCTGTGGGTCGCAACCCCTTTGGAGGTCAAACGACCCTTTCACAGGGGTCACAGGGGTTGCCTACGACCATTGGAAAACACATATTTCTGATGGTCTTAGTAACTGAGACACTGCTCTTCTATCTGTCTCCAGGCGGGTCTGCCCACATGCAGATACACCCACATATGAGTATTAAAGTGTTGCGGCATTAGGAAGGTTGAGAACCACTGTGCTAATGAATTGTTTACTGAATTGAACTGCAAATATATTCTTGACTCCTGCTTTTCTGATATGAAGTGATAGGGCAGTCCTGATGACTGAGATTTTTGTAAAAAAAAGTAGTGTTGGGCCCAACTCATAACCACTGAGTGTTAACACAGCCAGAGAGACAGAGGTAAGGTGACTGACTTGTGAGAGCAGGAAAGCAATCAGCCTCTCTTGTATCCTGAAACTGCCTATAGACAGGATGTAAAACTGGGAGACCCAGAACTTTAGATGATTATTTCTAAACCGGTTCTTATTCTGTGGCTCTGGAGCTAAATTTTACCTGTGTGACTATATTGCTTTCTGTGGTGTAAGTATTATGCACTGGTTTGTGCTATAACTTGCTGGAAGTCTTGTTAGGCACAGAGTATATCAAAGGGCTAAATGATGTCAGAAGATCAGCAACATTTGTTTCTTTGACATCTTTTGGGTCTTTTTCCATTTTCTTGAGCGTACTTAGCTAGGGATGTGGGATGCTGATTTTCAAATGTCATAAAGTGGGGGGCAACAGGTGCTTAGTGACTTACTGCTGGTAACTGTCTCTTGTGTCATGTAAAATTGTCCCACAGATCAATTAGTGCTAGGGTGTCAGCCTTGAACTTAATGTATGACCTATCTCCAAGAGATTTCTTTATACACTAGGAGTACAGTTGGAATCTAAGAGAGGTCAAGAATGATATTCTTGAAAAAAAGGAATGATATTCATATTTGAATAAAGATTAAATATTCATGCTGAACCTACCGAAAGTAAGGACTCCTTTAGCTTTTCAGGAAAATTTTCTGGAGGAAATACTCCAAGGGCAGGTCTGTTGATGAATGTGCCCTGAAAAACAGAAACAGTAAATTCTCCAAATTCTACTCTTGATAGCCTTTCAGCACATCCCTTAAAAGCAACAATTTTATCACTGCTTTTTTCTATCATATTAAATGAACTACCGGTGGGTTTTGGCTACCACTGCAAATCAGTCTATTGTATACATATTTAGATGTACTTTCATTTATTTATTTATTTCGGCAGGGATGGGTGGAAGGGAACAGGCTAACAAAACACCATCCCATCAGGATTTATTTTGGTGCTTTTTGGTTTGCATGAGTTTGCCGAAGTGTTATAGCTGTTCTGACTATTCAGTTACTTAGTAGTTACATGTTTCCTTTAGGATTAAAGGGATAGACAATATTGTATGCATAAAGACAAGTGTGGTACTGGGGAAAAGGTGCTTGATTTGGAGTCAGCAGACTTGGATTTGAATCCTTGCTCTGTTCAATCTGTGACACTGGCTAAGTCATTGAACACCTCTTGACCACAGATTCCTCATCTTTAATATGCAGAGGTTGGACTAGATGGCTACAATCACTTCCTTCTTTCAGGACCCGATGCCATGTCAGCAAAGCAGGTGTACCATGTACTAAGCACTATTTTACTATGATTTGAGGGGCGTGGAGAGCTTCCTCAGGTTTGCCAAGGTGCTGTTAAAGATTCTGCTTTACCTTTCACAACATGATTAATGTGGAAATACATTTAATATGATCATGCATATATAGCCTATACAGATTGGATACTATCTTGGGAGTGGGGAGCAGAGGAAGGAGGGGGAAATTTTGAACTAAACATCTTATAAAAGAGAACGTTGAAAACTAAAAATTAATTAATTAGAAAAAAAGACTGCTTTAGGCTTAGACATTATGTTTCCAGGAAACCAACCTTTGTTTATCCGGGAGAGGTAACATTAACTCAGTAGCACCCACCACCATGTTAGCACAGATAATGGGGCCAGCAGAAGGTATAGAATAACTCATGTTAGCACAGTGCTTTAAAATATTCTTAGCCCTTTCTTCAAACCAAGTGTAAGAATTATTATTCCCATTGTGCAGATAAGGAAAATGAGAGTCAAAGATTCTGTGACTTGCCCAAAGTCACACAGCAAGTGAGAGAGCTGAGACTCAAGCTTATTTCTTCTGACTCCAAATCTGGTACTGTGTATGATACTATGCTGCCTGCATTTTGGTGGGGGAAAAAAGCAAAATTTATAACTCAGGGTCTAAACAGATGGTTGTTCATCCTTTGCTCTCAAAGAAGTCCAATGACATTAGAAGGTGGTGTCTTGACTTGAGAACAGACTGGATTTAAGTGAGGCAGAGCTTCTCAAAGTCATCAGCCTCACTCTCTCCTCCAGAGTCATCAAAGTCCAGTGGCAAGACAAAAGAAAAGACTACTGGCAACGGGCCAGAATGCAGTGGGTGACTTGGTCTTTCTAAATTAAGGTCTTTCCCAGGTCTCAGTTTGTCTGAGGCAACTCCCGTTCAATGACTAAGGGCAAGATAAGGGCTGAGACAAAAAATGACCTAATTTACCATCACAAAACTTAATAAATGTTTGTCGAATTAAACTAAAATTAGCTGAGATGTCCTTGGTCAGCCAGGCTGGGAGAATGGAGGGAGGCTTAGGGGAAATGTGAAGATCATCTGTTCATTTACTATATAATTTTTTGCCTTGGACCAGTTCTGGTTGCTAGAAGGAATCAAGGGCAGCTAGGTAGCACAGTGAATACAGCACAGGCTCTGGAGTCAGGAGGACCTGAGTTCAAATTCGACTTCAGACCCTTAACACTGTGTCCTTGGGCAAGTCACTTAACCCCAGTTGCCCTGCCCTCCCACCTCCAAAAAAGCAAAAAAAAGAAAAAAAGGCAAAAAAAAAGAAGTAATCAATAAAGGTTTAGAAACTGAACAAGTGATTTGGAACAAGGGACTTCTCACTGTTCAACACCAGCTCCAAAATTCCCATTCCCATTACATCCACCGAAGATACCTTCTTTCACAATGCCTTAAGATCCATGGGAGAGCCTTTCTTTTCCTGGGTAAGCTGTACAAGGAATGTCAAACATGCAGACCCACTGTGATTCTAGCTGCTGTCAGCTGTCCTATTAGTCACTGATTATGGGAATATTTCTGATGTACATAACTGAAAAGGCAAGAAAGTGAGCTTCCCTGGAAGGATCATGTAGGGAATCCTTCCTGTTACTGTTCTGATACCAACAGTTTTGTCCAAACTATGGGCACAAACATTCTATCTTCATGGGCACAAACAGAAGCCATCATTCAGGGTCATATAATACCAGAACACAACACAAACACAATGGGAACTTTAATATTGTTGCAATTCCAGAGGATGGTTGAAAAATCGTTTAAAAATTGAATTTTAGGCATCTGTTTTTTGTTAAGAGGAATGTTCTTCCTTAGGCATAAATTCTGGCATTAGATCATCAACCCCCTGGGCACAATTTACTTTTGGTTGAATATTTACTGAAGGTCCATAAGCACTAAATGAAATCAAAATACTTGGCTCCAAAGCTGCCCAACCAGAATATGAGTATATGAACACATTTTTTTTCTCTATTCTCATCAAAGTTCCCTCCTTCCTTCTGCTCCTATTTCTGAGCCTGTTGTAAGCTCAGAGAGTGAGAAGGAGAGATAATGGTGAGGTGAGGCAGGAAATTATTGCTTCTATTATCTGTTGGTGCATGCTCTGTTGAGGAGCTACCCCAACCAGGCTCTTGAGCACTTCAGCTCCTTCATGTCAGAGAAACCCATTTCCAATATATGGCATTATCAGTTATACAAGGATCCTGAGGTCAGTTCTACACTGTTTCACGCTTCAGAGAATCCCTTCCTTTGCATTTTGAACATGGGTTTCCTAGAGCTTGAGTTCCCGGCTATTCCTCTTGCACTGGGCAATTTACCTAGGAAAGGTCTCCAGCTAAACCTGCTAGGCCTTTTTCCCCCTTTCTTTTCTTCCTGGGGTCTTCTGGGCTCCCCTTAGTCTGCTCAGCACCAGGAGCCTTCTATTCTGCCTGGGCCCTTATTTGGAGCTGCTGCTTGAGCACAGAACATACTGCTATATTTATATTTCCTGATTTGGGGGCAATTGGGGACTTCATTTAAAAAAAAAATCTCATGACCCAAGGGCTATGAGCTTCCTTTTGTTCGGCATATAAGCAAAATGAAATAACCTGAGCAAGGATTCATGCTGAAACTAAGAGAAGGGCATTTTCCATAATGAACATAAACTTGGTATTCTTTGGTTCCGATGACATGTAAATTAGCTATCATCAAAGCATTCTTCTTCAGAATGCCATTAATCACTGGCATGAAATGAAAAAAAATCATTTGCATGTGATAACATGGTATTCTTTTGTCCCTTTATCCTGTTCCACTGGCTCCTTACCGTCTGCCTATAAACAATCCTTACAAAAGGCAATTGTTTGCCCATTATGGAGGCAGTATGATATAGTGGAAAAAGCATTGGCTTTGAAGTCAGAGGACCTGGGTTCAGATTCTGTCTCTGATGCTCATAACCCATGTGACCTTGGGTAAATTATTTAAACTCCTAGGGTCTCAGTTTCCTTATCTATAAAGAACATGATTGGATACCATGGCATCTAAGGACCTTTCTAATTCTAGGTTTAAGATTTTATGTATGGGAGGTATCTTATCTATTGTCTGTCCTTTTTTTATCTTTTTGCTTTTTTGGAGGGGGGAAAACGGTGCAATTGGGGTTAAGTGACTTGCCCAAGGTCACACGGCTAATAAGTGTTAGTTAAGTGTCTGAGGCCAGATTTGAACTTAGGTCCTCCTGACTCCAGGGCCAGTGCTCTATTCACTGTGCCACCTAGCCACACGTCTGTCCTTTTTAAAACAAGTATGATCTATTTACCCAGCAATTGTCCCACCTTTCTCACCTCTCATTGTTAATTTTCCTGAAAGTATCTGTAATCACTATTTCTACTTCCTTATTATCTGTTCTCTCTTCAGTCTCTTGCATTTGTACTGAAAATGCTTTCCCAAAGGTTGTCAATGATCAATCAACAAATTTTGCCCCCCATTTTTGAATTATCTGTTATTTAAAAAAAAACAAAACTTTTAAGCTCCTTTCCCCTTATCCTTGTTGACTAGATAATTTTTTCTTCCTTGACTTTAGAAACCTACTCTTCTGATTCCTGCCTCTCTAAACACTCCTTTTGGCTTCTCATCCTCTGCCTGTTACTTCCGGTTGCTACCTCTACCACATCTGTGCCTTTGCCCAGGTTGCTTGGCATGCCTGGAATGTAGTCCCTCCTCAACTCTGATTCTTAGAATCCCTAGCTTCCTTCAAAGTTCGGCTCAATAGTAGCTCCTACATGGAGCCTTCCAGATGCCCACAGCTGCTAGTTCTGTGCCTCACCTCCTGAAATTACTTTGTATATATACCTTATATTCACCTATCTGTATATGTTTTGTATCACCCCAGGAGAATGTAAATTCATGAAATTAGGAAATATTAATTTTGTCTTGGCATCTCACATCAAGTATAGTGCCTGGAAAATGATAAGCACTTAATAAATGCTTATTGGTTGGTTTGTGATGCCTTAGTATGAATGATACCCAAGAGTTTATCCTTAACTTTGTTCTCTATAGTCTCTCCCTTGTCAACCTCATCTAATTTTATGGTTTCAAATGATACCTTTATGTAGACATAATGACCTCATATTGTCCTGACTTGGATTTCAATTGCTCTCTCTGCTTCGATGTTGTACCACTACCTCCAAGGCAACAAATCCAATCAGTTACCAAATCCTGTTAATTTTACCCCTACAACTTTTCTCATCTGTCCCTTACTCTCTATTCCCACTACCACTATCCTAT
The DNA here is from genome assembly GCA_028646515.1 of Pseudochirops corinnae. Taxonomy (NCBI): domain Eukaryota; kingdom Metazoa; phylum Chordata; class Mammalia; order Diprotodontia; family Pseudocheiridae; genus Pseudochirops; species Pseudochirops corinnae. Next base: position 12,978 of record JAQQSV010002362.1, read on the forward strand.
AATATGAACTCCTGTTAGCACCCATCTATAGTCTGCAATAGTCTCTTAGAGGTCAGCATGCCTTTCATGAAGCTATCTTATTCTATCCATCTTTAAATACTGTTTCCAGAATGATCTTTCTTATGAATAGATCTAACCATGCTATTCTACCTATCAAAAATCTTCAGTGGCTCCCTAATGTCTGCTACATAAAGTTCAGAATGTTGTGAACTGTTGAGAGCAGAGCTAGGATTTGGACTTAGGTTGGTGAACTCCAATCTTACCACACATGATGCTTCCTTTCATACTAATCATGCTGTCTTAGAGTTTTTGTTGTTATTTTTGCTGGCACAAAAGTGTTACTATATATTTTCTGTATCTTTCTCTCTTTGACCTCCTTTTGGTATATGTTGAGCAGTGGTATTGCTGATTCCAAGGATATATTTAATGATTTTTCTAATATATGATTGGACCATGGGCCTTAGTTTCCTCATCTGTAAAATGAGGAGGGTCACTTATTATAATGTGTAATAGTTAAGCAGAAATCTACTATCCAGAGGTCATGGCCTCTAGTAAGAGCCCTTAATCCTAGAAGGTAGGTGGCAGTGAAAGCAGGGAATCTCCTAAGCCACTATTCAAATCTTTCTCTAGTCCTTGGAAATGGACAAGACTTTTGGGGTTTCCTGGCTTGGGTGAATTTCTGTAAGTCACTCCTTACATGGGAGAAATACTGTTTCATCAACCAGGATTATCTATAACTAGTTAACCTTCACAATGCTACCCAAGAATGGGTCTCTTGATGAAATGCAATGAATACTGAATTTGGAAAAGGATGATCTTGATTTAAATTCATTTTATTATTGTTTTTACTTCTCTTACTCTCTACATGACTTTGGGGAGCATTTAACCTCATAGCCTCATCTATGAACGTGAAGGAATTTTTCTAAGTGACCTCCAAGCTCTAGATCCTCTGAGATACAGAAAGATATAAATTATATTCTTAAAACCACATATAAAGGTTTATTTCTCCGCACCAAGAGTCATACTATGGGAGTATGCAACACCCCTCCTATAGGAAAGATCTCCCAGACAGAATCACTAATATTTCTGCAGGAGAGTCTAGATCTATGGATCACCAAAACTAAGTCAGTTGGGTCAATGAAACTGCCTTAGTTGGGTGAACAGTGTAAAAAAATTCCATCTCATCATGTCAAAGATTTCTTTGGGTGATTTTTAATTTACTTAGTAAACCATGCTAGCTCAGTTTTCCTTTCTACTCAATTTTGTTACATTTTCTCTAGGACTAAAAGAAAAAGTTGTATTTAACTTGTAAAAGTTAACTCTCCTTTCTGCAAAGCCCATTTTAATGAAGAGTCCATTGGCCAGGAAGGCACTATGGGTAATTTGGGGAGTACACAGAATGAGCTCTATCTTCTGCCAAGATTAGCTGCTAGCTTTAATTTCCTGAGGCACCTTCCTTTTTGTGTATGAGTCTTTCCTTCAACATTTCCTATAACTTAGTTTGTTGTTATATGTTTACCTGGTTTCACATGTCTGTTACTAAACTATATTCTCTTATGTCTCACCCATGCTCTGCATATGATGTGTCTCTGTGCAAGCTTATTATACTTGTAATGTATTTCTAAATGAGAGGCAGTGTGGTGAAATGGTCAGTGAGTTGGACTCAAAATTTGCAAGTC
>JAQQSV010002362.1:14756-29611 GCA_028646515.1 Pseudochirops corinnae
AAGACATAGGAGAGAATAGACTGGGGGAGGGGGAATACACTGGGATGGCTATTTTGGGGTGGTGGGTAGGGGAAAGATGGGGAGAAAATATGTAACTCAAAATCTTGTGGAAATGAATGATGCAAACTAAAATAAAATGAAAAAAAAAAAGAGTTAAATAACTTGTCTGGGGTCCCAAAGTAGGATGTATCACAGGAGGGACTTGCAAATTTTGAGTCCAACTCACTGACCATTTCACCACACTGCCTCTCATTTAGAAATACATTACAAGTATAATAAGCTTGCACAGAGACACATCATATGCAGAGCATGGGTGAGACATAAGAGAATATAGTTTAGTAACAGACATGTGAAACCAGGTAAACATATAACAACAAACTAAGTTATAGGAAATGTTGAAGGAAAGACTCATACACAAAAAGGAAGGTGCCTCAGGAAATTAAAGCTAGCAGCTAATCTTGGCAGAAGATAGAGCTCATTCTGTGTACTCCCCAAATTACCCATAGTGCCTTCCTGGCCAATGGACTCTTCATTAAAATGGGCTTTGCAGAAAGGAGAGTTAACTTTTACAAGTTAAATACAACTTTTTCTTTTAGTCCTAGAGAAAATGTAACAAAATTGAGTAGAAAGGAAAACTGAGCTAGCATGGTTTACTAAGTAAATTAAAAATCACCCAAAGAAATCTTTGACATGATGAGATGGAATTTTTTTACACTGTTCACCCAACTAAGGCAGTTTCATTGACCCAACTGACTTAGTTTTGGTGATCCATAGATCTAGACTCTCCTGCAGAAATATTAGTGATTCTGTCTGGGAGATCTTTCCTATAGGAGGGGTGTTGCATACTCCCATAGTATGACTCTTGGTGCGGAGAAATAAACCTTTATATGTGGTTTTAAGAATATAATTTATATCTTTCTGTATCTCAGAGGATCTAGAGCTTGGAGGTCACTTAGAAAAATTCCTTCACGTTCATAGATGAGGCTATGAGGTTAAATGCTCCCCAAAGTCATGTAGAGAGTAAGAGAAGTAAAAACAATAATAAAATGAATTTAAATCAAGATCATCCTTTTCCAAATTCAGTATTCATTGCATTTCATCAAGAGACCCATTCTTGGGTAGCATTGTGAAGGTTAACTAGTTATAGATAATCCTGGTTGATGAAACAGTATTTCTCCCATGTAAGGAGTGACTTACAGAAATTCACCCAAGCCAGGAAACCCCAAAAGTCTTGTCCATTTCCAAGGACTAGAGAAAGATTTGAATAGTGGCTTAGGAGATTCCCTGCTTTCACTGCCACCTACCTTCTAGGATTAAGGGCTCTTACTAGAGGCCATGACCTCTGGATAGTAGATTTCTGCTTAACTATTACACATTATAATAAGTGACCCTCCTCATTTTACAGATGAGGAAACTAAGGCCCATGGTCCAATCATATATTAGAAAAATCATTAAATATATCCTTGGAATCAGCAATACCACTGCTCAACATATACCAAAAGGAGGTCAAAGAGAGAAAGATACAGAAAATATATAGTAACACTTTTGTGCCAGCAAAAATAACAACAAAAACTCTAAGACAGCATGATTAGTATGAAAGGAAGCATCATGTGTGGTAAGATTGGAGTTCACCAACCTAAGTCCAAATCCTAGCTCTGCTCTCAACAGTTCACAACATTCTGAACTTTATGTAGCAGACATTAGGGAGCCACTGAAGATTTTTGATAGGTAGAATAGCATGGTTAGATCTATTCATAAGAAAGATCATTCTGGAAACAGTATTTAAAGATGGATAGAATAAGATAGCTTCATGAAAGGCATGCTGACCTCTAAGAGACTATTGCAGACTATAGATGGGTGCTAACAGGAGTTCATATTATAGGATAGTGGTAGTGGGAATAGAGAGTAAGGGACAGATGAGAAAAGTTGTAGGGGTAAAATTAACAGGATTTGGTAACTGATTGGATTTGTTGCCTTGGAGGTAGTGGTACAACATCGAAGCAGAGAGAGCAATTGAAATCCAAGTCAGGACAATATGAGGTCATTATGTCTACATAAAGGTATCATTTGAAACCATAAAATTAGATGAGGTTGACAAGGGAGAGACTATAGAGAACAAAGTTAAGGATAAACTCTTGGGTATCATTCATACTAAGGCATCACAAACCAACCAATAAGCATTTATTAAGTGCTTATCATTTTCCAGGCACTATACTTGATGTGAGATGCCAAGACAAAATTAATATTTCCTAATTTCATGAATTTACATTCTCCTGGGGTGATACAAAACATATACAGATAGGTGAATATAAGGTATATATACAAAGTAATTTCAGGAGGTGAGGCACAGAACTAGCAGCTGTGGGCATCTGGAAGGCTCCATGTAGGAGCTACTATTGAGCCGAACTTTGAAGGAAGCTAGGGATTCTAAGAATCAGAGTTGAGGAGGGACTACATTCCAGGCATGCCAAGCAACCTGGGCAAAGGCACAGATGTGGTAGAGGTAGCAACCGGAAGTAACAGGCAGAGGATGAGAAGCCAAAAGGAGTGTTTAGAGAGGCAGGAATCAGAAGAGTAGGTTTCTAAAGTCAAGGAAGAAAAAATTATCTAGTCAACAAGGATAAGGGGAAAGGAGCTTAAAAGTTTTGTTTTTTTTTAAATAACAGATAATTCAAAAATGGGGGGCAAAATTTGTTGATTGATCATTGACAACCTTTGGGAAAGCATTTTCAGTACAAATGCAAGAGACTGAAGAGAGAACAGATAATAAGGAAGTAGAAATAGTGATTACAGATACTTTCAGGAAAATTAACAATGAGAGGTGAGAAAGGTGGGACAATTGCTGGGTAAATAGATCATACTTGTTTTAAAAAGGACAGACGTGTGGCTAGGTGGCACAGTGAATAGAGCACTGGCCCTGGAGTCAGGAGGACCTAAGTTCAAATCTGGCCTCAGACACTTAACTAACACTTATTAGCCGTGTGACCTTGGGCAAGTCACTTAACCCCAATTGCACCGTTTTCCCCCCTCCAAAAAAGCAAAAAGATAAAAAAAGGACAGACAATAGATAAGATACCTCCCATACATAAAATCTTAAACCTAGAATTAGAAAGGTCCTTAGATGCCATGGTATCCAATCATGTTCTTTATAGATAAGGAAACTGAGACCCTAGGAGTTTAAATAATTTACCCAAGGTCACATGGGTTATGAGCATCAGAGACAGAATCTGAACCCAGGTCCTCTGACTTCAAAGCCAATGCTTTTTCCACTATATCATACTGCCTCCATAATGGGCAAACAATTGCCTTTTGTAAGGATTGTTTATAGGCAGACGGTAAGGAGCCAGTGGAACAGGATAAAGGGACAAAAGAATACCATGTTATCACATGCAAATGATTTTTTTTCATTTCATGCCAGTGATTAATGGCATTCTGAAGAAGAATGCTTTGATGATAGCTAATTTACATGTCATCGGAACCAAAGAATACCAAGTTTATGTTCATTATGGAAAATGCCCTTCTCTTAGTTTCAGCATGAATCCTTGCTCAGGTTATTTCATTTTGCTTATATGCCGAACAAAAGGAAGCTCATAGCCCTTGGGTCATGAGATTTTTTTTTTAAATGAAGTCCCCAATTGCCCCCAAATCAGGAAATATAAATATAGCAGTATGTTCTGTGCTCAAGCAGCAGCTCCAAATAAGGGCCCAGGCAGAATAGAAGGCTCCTGGTGCTGAGCAGACTAAGGGGAGCCCAGAAGACCCCAGGAAGAAAAGAAAGGGGGAAAAAGGCCTAGCAGGTTTAGCTGGAGACCTTTCCTAGGTAAATTGCCCAGTGCAAGAGGAATAGCCGGGAACTCAAGCTCTAGGAAACCCATGTTCAAAATGCAAAGGAAGGGATTCTCTGAAGCGTGAAACAGTGTAGAACTGACCTCAGGATCCTTGTATAACTGATAATGCCATATATTGGAAATGGGTTTCTCTGACATGAAGGAGCTGAAGTGCTCAAGAGCCTGGTTGGGGTAGCTCCTCAACAGAGCATGCACCAACAGATAATAGAAGCAATAATTTCCTGCCTCACCTCACCATTATCTCTCCTTCTCACTCTCTGAGCTTACAACAGGCTCAGAAATAGGAGCAGAAGGAAGGAGGGAACTTTGATGAGAATAGAGAAAAAAAATGTGTTCATATACTCATATTCTGGTTGGGCAGCTTTGGAGCCAAGTATTTTGATTTCATTTAGTGCTTATGGACCTTCAGTAAATATTCAACCAAAAGTAAATTGTGCCCAGGGGGTTGATGATCTAATGCCAGAATTTATGCCTAAGGAAGAACATTCCTCTTAACAAAAAACAGATGCCTAAAATTCAATTTTTAAACGATTTTTCAACCATCCTCTGGAATTGCAACAATATTAAAGTTCCCATTGTGTTTGTGTTGTGTTCTGGTATTATATGACCCTGAATGATGGCTTCTGTTTGTGCCCATGAAGATAGAATGTTTGTGCCCATAGTTTGGACAAAACTGTTGGTATCAGAACAGTAACAGGAAGGATTCCCTACATGATCCTTCCAGGGAAGCTCACTTTCTTGCCTTTTCAGTTATGTACATCAGAAATATTCCCATAATCAGTGACTAATAGGACAGCTGACAGCAGCTAGAATCACAGTGGGTCTGCATGTTTGACATTCCTTGTACAGCTTACCCAGGAAAAGAAAGGCTCTCCCATGGATCTTAAGGCATTGTGAAAGAAGGTATCTTCGGTGGATGTAATGGGAATGGGAATTTTGGAGCTGGTGTTGAACAGTGAGAAGTCCCTTGTTCCAAATCACTTGTTCAGTTTCTAAACCTTTATTGATTACTTCTTTTTTTTTGCCTTTTTTTCTTTTTTTTGCTTTTTTGGAGGTGGGAGGGCAGGGCAACTGGGGTTAAGTGACTTGCCCAAGGACACAGTGTTAAGGGTCTGAAGTCGAATTTGAACTCAGGTCCTCCTGACTCCAGAGCCTGTGCTGTATTCACTGTGCTACCTAGCTGCCCTTGATTCCTTCTAGCAACCAGAACTGGTCCAAGGCAAAAAATTATATAGTAAATGAACAGATGATCTTCACATTTCCCCTAAGCCTCCCTCCATTCTCCCAGCCTGGCTGACCAAGGACATCTCAGCTAATTTTAGTTTAATTCGACAAACATTTATTAAGTTTTGTGATGGTAAATTAGGTCATTTTTTGTCTCAGCCCTTATCTTGCCCTTAGTCATTGAACGGGAGTTGCCTCAGACAAACTGAGACCTGGGAAAGACCTTAATTTAGAAAGACCAAGTCACCCACTGCATTCTGGCCCGTTGCCAGTAGTCTTTTCTTTTGTCTTGCCACTGGACTTTGATGACTCTGGAGGAGAGAGTGAGGCTGATGACTTTGAGAAGCTCTGCCTCACTTAAATCCAGTCTGTTCTCAAGTCAAGACACCACCTTCTAATGTCATTGGACTTCTTTGAGAGCAAAGGATGAACAACCATCTGTTTAGACCCTGAGTTATAAATTTTGCTTTTTTCCCCCACCAAAATGCAGGCAGCATAGTATCATACACAGTACCAGATTTGGAGTCAGAAGAAATAAGCTTGAGTCTCAGCTCTCTCACTTGCTGTGTGACTTTGGGCAAGTCACAGAATCTTTGACTCTCATTTTCCTTATCTGCACAATGGGAATAATAATTCTTACACTTGGTTTGAAGAAAGGGCTAAGAATATTTTAAAGCACTGTGCTAACATGAGTTATTCTATACCTTCTGCTGGCCCCATTATCTGTGCTAACATGGTGGTGGGTGCTACTGAGTTAATGTTACCTCTCCCGGATAAACAAAGGTTGGTTTCCTGGAAACATAATGTCTAAGCCTAAAGCAGTCTTTTTTTCTAATTAATTAATTTTTAGTTTTCAACGTTCTCTTTTATAAGATGTTTAGTTCAAAATTTCCCCCTCCTTCCTCTGCTCCCCACTCCCAAGATAGTATCCAATCTGTATAGGCTATATATGCATGATCATATTAAATGTATTTCCACATTAATCATGTTGTGAAAGGTAAAGCAGAATCTTTAACAGCACCTTGGCAAACCTGAGGAAGCTCTCCACGCCCCTCAAATCATAGTAAAATAGTGCTTAGTACATGGTACACCTGCTTTGCTGACATGGCATCGGGTCCTGAAAGAAGGAAGTGATTGTAGCCATCTAGTCCAACCTCTGCATATTAAAGATGAGGAATCTGTGGTCAAGAGGTGTTCAATGACTTAGCCAGTGTCACAGATTGAACAGAGCAAGGATTCAAATCCAAGTCTGCTGACTCCAAATCAAGCACCTTTTCCCCAGTACCACACTTGTCTTTATGCATACAATATTGTCTATCCCTTTAATCCTAAAGGAAACATGTAACTACTAAGTAACTGAATAGTCAGAACAGCTATAACACTTCGGCAAACTCATGCAAACCAAAAAGCACCAAAATAAATCCTGATGGGATGGTGTTTTGTTAGCCTGTTCCCTTCCACCCATCCCTGCCGAAATAAATAAATAAATGAAAGTACATCTAAATATGTATACAATAGACTGATTTGCAGTGGTAGCCAAAACCCACCGGTAGTTCATTTAATATGATAGAAAAAAGCAGTGATAAAATTGTTGCTTTTAAGGGATGTGCTGAAAGGCTATCAAGAGTAGAATTTGGAGAATTTACTGTTTCTGTTTTTCAGGGCACATTCATCAACAGACCTGCCCTTGGAGTATTTCCTCCAGAAAATTTTCCTGAAAAGCTAAAGGAGTCCTTACTTTCGGTAGGTTCAGCATGAATATTTAATCTTTATTCAAATATGAATATCATTCCTTTTTTTCAAGAATATCATTCTTGACCTCTCTTAGATTCCAACTGTACTCCTAGTGTATAAAGAAATCTCTTGGAGATAGGTCATACATTAAGTTCAAGGCTGACACCCTAGCACTAATTGATCTGTGGGACAATTTTACATGACACAAGAGACAGTTACCAGCAGTAAGTCACTAAGCACCTGTTGCCCCCCACTTTATGACATTTGAAAATCAGCATCCCACATCCCTAGCTAAGTACGCTCAAGAAAATGGAAAAAGACCCAAAAGATGTCAAAGAAACAAATGTTGCTGATCTTCTGACATCATTTAGCCCTTTGATATACTCTGTGCCTAACAAGACTTCCAGCAAGTTATAGCACAAACCAGTGCATAATACTTACACCACAGAAAGCAATATAGTCACACAGGTAAAATTTAGCTCCAGAGCCACAGAATAAGAACCGGTTTAGAAATAATCATCTAAAGTTCTGGGTCTCCCAGTTTTACATCCTGTCTATAGGCAGTTTCAGGATACAAGAGAGGCTGATTGCTTTCCTGCTCTCACAAGTCAGTCACCTTACCTCTGTCTCTCTGGCTGTGTTAACACTCAGTGGTTATGAGTTGGGCCCAACACTACTTTTTTTTACAAAAATCTCAGTCATCAGGACTGCCCTATCACTTCATATCAGAAAAGCAGGAGTCAAGAATATATTTGCAGTTCAATTCAGTAAACAATTCATTAGCACAGTGGTTCTCAACCTTCCTAATGCCGCAACACTTTAATACTCATATGTGGGTGTATCTGCATGTGGGCAGACCCGCCTGGAGACAGATAGAAGAGCAGTGTCTCAGTTACTAAGACCATCAGAAATATGTGTTTTCCAATGGTCGTAGGCAACCCCTGTGACCCCTGTGAAAGGGTCGTTTGACCTCCAAAGGGGTTGCGACCCACAGGTTGAGAACTGCTGCATTAGCACATATTATGTTCAAGGTACAATGTATACTCTGGGGCTACAAAAACAAAAATGAGGTAGTTATGAACTTTAAGAAGTTTATATTCTACTGAAACGGGATAATATGACAGGTACATAAATAAGGAAGTAGAAGATTATCTGAGGAGAGAAAAAACCCTAACCCCTGCAGGAATTGGGGAAAGCTTCACAGAGGAAATGACACTTGAGCTGTACCTCTAAGGATCAAGTACATTTCAGGCCTGGGGTGACAGCTTGTATGGGTATGGAGACAGGAGATGGAATCAGCTAGCTGTCTAGTTTGGCTCTACTATAAAGTATGTGAAGCTTTAAATGTCAGGCTAAGGAGTTGGTGTTTTATTATAGAGGTAGTCAAGAGCCACTAAAGGTTTGTGAACAAGAGAATCATGTGATCAGACCTATACCTTCGGAAGAATATTGTGCCAGCTGTATAAGAGAAGGGTTGGAAGCTGAGGTCCCAGTTAGGCTATTACCACAGTCCAGGGAAAAGGTGATAACGGCCTGGTTATGTGACTGAATTGAAGGAGATGGACTGATCTGGTATACTGGAGGACAAAAGCAAATACAATTGCTTTTGTACTTGGTTAGATTTAGGGATGAAGGAATGGGAAGAGTCTATGATGACTGAAGTTGTAAATCCGAGTGTCTGAAAGGATGGTGGTGCCCTCAGTAGAAATAGGGACTTTGGGAAATAAGTTGGCAAAGATTGACTGCATCCAGATTTTGATGCCAGTCCAAGGAGTTTTTATTTTGTCCTAGAGACATTACAGAACCACTGAACCTTCCAGGGCTGAGAAGTGAAATGATCCCGTTTTTTAAGACTATAAATTTGGCAGATATGTGGAGTTGGAATGGATAAGAGTAATAAATTAAGAGGCCACTGTAATGGATCTAGCAAGAGGTGATGAAGGGGCCCAAATCAGAATTTTGTTTCTGTGAACAGAGAGGTGTGGGGGAGATAGGATTGACAAGTCTTGGCAACTGACTAGACATAGGAGAGAGAGCAGAGAGTGAAGACTTAAGGATAACTCCAGGGTTATAAACTTGGATGACTGGAAAGATGGTGGTACACTTGACAGAAACAGGGAGTGAGAAAGAAAGGTAGGTTCCGGAAGAAAGACAATGAATTCTACTTTGGACATAGATGCTTAGGTGGAGCTATCCTCCAGGCATTAGTGATGTGAGACTAGAACACAGGGATTGTAGATGGAGATATCTGCAAAAAGGTGGGAATTGAACCTGTTGAGGTGATTAGATCACCAAAGGAGAGAGGATAGAAAGACAATAGTAGTTGGCTAAGGAAAGAACTCTGGAGAAAGAGCTTCCCTACAGAAGGGGCTGGAACTCTGATCGTGGTCTACCAAAGGAACTAAGAAAAAACAACCAGACCAGTAGGAATAGAAGCACAGGAGAACAGTGTCATAAAAAACAAGGGAAGAGAGTATGCAGGAAGAAGGAGGGGTCAGCAGTGTCAAAAGCTTCAGAGAGATTCAAAAGGATAAGGACTTTAAAAAAGACCACTGGATACAAGATTGCTAGCAAACTTAGGCACTTAACCTTGGGAAATGAAAAATAAAGCTTGAGGTGTTTAGTCTTCATAATTGTATCTCACATCTTGGTTTGTCTGACTTTTCCTAGGTGGCCCCAAAAGGCCTCTCCCAGATTGTCACAATGTCCTGTGGCTCCTGCTCTAATGAAAATGCCTTCAAAACCATATTCATGTGGTACAGGGTGAGTCTCTCTCATATTCACAAAGGCTTCATCAGTTTCCTCATCTTTAAAATGAGAGAGTTAGACTAAGTTCCCTCCAGCTCTAGAAATCTATTTTACACTATGATTTGAGGAGGAAGAATAGAAAATAAACTCATACACATACTATGTGATATACTTCCAAAGTAATGACTATGAATGAATCAATATACAATAAAATAAGCTGAGGCAGAGGAAAGAAGAGAAAAGAACTTCAGATGGGTTAATTGTGGGGAGTTTCCTAAGAATAAGTCTAAAGCCCCACTATATTTGAATTTATGACCAAATGATACTCCTTCTCAAAAAAACAAAGGAAGTCTGAATGAGCCATTCTATGGATGAAAAGAAAGGGGAAAAGTTGATTAGGACCCCTGGAAGGGGTAGAAGGAAACTTGGAGAGCATCTAATACAACATTTTGCAAATGAGGGGGCTGAGGTATAAATAGGGAAAAAACAATAAGAGTGATGAGTTAGTTCAGGGTTGCTTGGAGAATGTATGGCAGAGGACTTTAAGTGTTAAGACAGTAAAATCTACTAAAAGATGACTTGGAGGACAAACTCATTGTCTTAGCTTACATATTAGCTAATTTTACCTTAAGGAGTCTCCACATCAAACCCCAGCAAAAGAGAAGAATTCATTGCCAATTAAACAACCTGTATTAGCCTGAGAATCTTGAAGTGTTAAGACTTCTCCAAAGGGGAAATAGGTGAATAGGCCAGGAAACCATCTTCTCACATTTTCCAGAATAAGGAATTGTGACCCAGGTGGTGTTATGTTTCTCTTGGGACTAGTTTTTTTTTTTTTGGTCTTCTTCCATTTCCCTTCTATCCTTCCTTGATTACTCAAGCTGGTTGGGATCTCAATCCCTCTTTCTTTTCAGCTGCAACTGAGAAAAGTAATGATAGGTAAAGGACCCATAACCTTTTCCCTCTTTTCCCTTTCTTTAGGGATTCTAATAATACTAATGATGATAAGAACCACAGTAATAGCTAATATTTACATAGGACCAGCTATGTGCCAAGCATGCACTATGCTGAGCACTTTACAGATATCTCATGTTATCCTCACGACAATCCTGGGATGAGGAAACTGAGGGAAACAAAGTTTAAATGACTCGCCCAGAGTCACACAGCTAGTAAGTGTCTGAAGTCACATTGGAACCCAGGTTTTCCTGACTACAGGCCCATCACTCTATCCACTGCATGACCTATCTTCATCATTTTCACATGTGCCCCTTATAGCAACAGGGCTTTTGTTTCCAGCTTCAAACATTAGAGTGCACAGTAAACATTGTTTGCAAAACAATATTGGACCAACCCCATGATGCCTTTTTGTTCTTTCCCGATGAATAAAATATTTTTGGTTGGTTGTGGGGGGATTGTTTTTGCTTTGTTTCAGAGCAAGGAGAGGGGTCACATCAGTGCCACAAAGGAGGAGCTAGAAACATGTATGATTAACCAGGTAAATGAAGTTCACTTATTCTCACAACTCTGGACTTGAAAGTATTGTTTACACCCAAATGATGTCTGATTCCAGCCTATATACATCCATGTATTCTCACGAGTGAACGTGAGATGATGAATTTCCCTGTCTGGTCCCCTTCTCTCTCTCTCTCTCTCTCTCTCTCTCTCTCTCTCTCTCTCTCTCTCTTTTTCACTCCTTCCCTCTCTCCCTCCCTCCCTCTCTCCCCTCTCTTTCCCTTCCTCCTTCCTTCTCTCTCTCCCTTTCTTCCTCCCTCTCTTTCTCTCTCTCTCTCTCTCTCCCCCTTTCCCTTTCTCTCTCCTTCCCTTTCCCTCTCTCTCTCCCTCCCTTCCTCCCTCTCCTTTCTTCTCTCCCTCCCTCTCTCTCTCCCTCTCCTTCCCTCCTCTCTCCCTCTCTCTATTTATATGTGTGTGCATGTGTATGTCTCTCTGTCTGTACATATGTGTGTGTCAATATATATTTGTGTGCATATACACACATATATACACACATAAATATATATATATATACATACATACACACATATACACATATAGATATAGATGTAAACTCCATTAATACCAGGCAAAGATTCTTGGCCTACTATAGTTGGGCATCTATATAGTGGTTTCTCTGGGAAGCTTCAGCAATTTAACTGGTCTTAGAATATGGTCAAAAGCCTCTTGACATTAATGGAGGGCCTAAAGATTCTTTCAGTGATATGGAGAGGTAGAGCTAAGAACAGGCTCAGGAAGGTGCCTTTTGCTCTTAAAAACAGCCCAGATCTCAGGGTCCCAGGATTCTCTCTCAAGTCCTAATTAATATCTCCAGTTTAAAACAGTTAGAATAGTGCCTGTATTACAGACCTTTTTCTAACTCTGGTGGAGGACTAGGAAGGATCACGGGCAATAACTAGTGCATTTTATTTGGGGATGAGACATGCTATTTTGGGGTCTATCTTGCTTTCTGAAGAGCAATTGATACCTTCCTAGGGAGACTTTGGGAAGAGTCTGAAGTCTAATTTCAGAAGGACCTGACTCCCCTTTATCCAACTCAGCTCTTTTAAAGGATTTTGATATCTCCCATGGGTTTTGTTGGATTGTCTTTCACTTTGAATTGTCCTAGAGGCATAGTCATCTCAGCTGCAGCTATGAACCACCCACCCCAGGTCCCCTGCCTACATTACCAACAGTAGTATATGCCTCAATGTGACTATCACTTGGTGGTTTTGGATTCTAGGCATAATATGGCCAACTAAACTTTGTATAATGATTTATCTTGTTTGTCCATCTAATTGGCTTGAGAATAAATCTGCAGCTGGTGGGGGGCAGATCATAGGGAGGCTATTGCTATGCTTCTTAAATTCTAAGAGACTAATCTCTGGCTAACTCCAGAGAACAAGTATCTTGGCCCTCTGTGAGGGCCTAGTGACTTTCTGTTTTATGTTTCTAGTATCCAGGTTGCCCGGACTACAGTATTCTCTCTTTCATGGGTGCATTTCATGGGAGAACAATGGGTAAGAATGCTACCATTACTTGTTTCCAAGGTGGTATTTCTTGGTTTGACAAAAGTTTACAGAATTTAATGTTCTGAGGAAATTTATCTGCCCACAGGACACTGGGGAAGAGACAGGAGCTATCCTAAAGAGGGGTGCTTCCTTTTGACTGTTGATGACTCTGGGGGTGTTAAAAGAGTTGGGCAAGAACATTCATCTCTTTTTCAAATACTGCTCCTCTCACATCCCACACAATAAGATTCTAATTTTTGGGTTTTGGGGGGGTTTTGGATTTAGGTTGCCTAGCTACCACTCACTCCAAAGCCATTCACAAGCTAGACATCCCTTCCTTTGACTGGCCCATTGCTCCATTTCCCCGGCTAAAGTATCCTTTGGAAGAATTTGTGAAAGAGAATCAACAAGAAGAGGCCCGCTGTTTGGAAGAGGTAACAATATCCCCCGAGCACATGTACTGGCCTTCCTAACCTTACTCCATTCCTTACTCTGAACCTTGGAAACATCTTATTTGTCAAGTCAGAGTAAGGAAACATGCAAACAAAGGGTCTGTCTGAACTGAAGAGGAACAGTCTGAGGAACTGAATAGCTGCCATCAGTGGAGAAATTGATCAAAATGGGGCCATGTCTCAGCAACATGAAATTTGGTCCTTGTTTCCCAAAAACCAGAAAAAACCCAGATATAGAATAAAAAAAAAATCTCATAGCTGAAAGGGACCTAGAGCCCATCCAGCTCAGCTTTTCCATTTTCTGCATAACGTTTGGAAATCAAGGTTCAGAGAGGTCAGGTGATCTATCCAGTGTTACACATCTTTTCTTCTTCCCCCAACCATCCCCAGCTTTTCACAAAACCCTTTTGGGCACCTGTTCCTCTCCAAACTTCCATTAAACCCCTAAAATAACAATAATAATAAGAATTCTTTATCATTCATATTACTGTACTCTTTGTATATATTCTCTTTTCTACTTTCTTCACTGCACCACTTCATATAAGTCTTCCCATGTTTTTTTTTCTGATTTCCTCATTGTTTCTTAACAATGCAGTACAAAGATATTGCATTATGTTCATATAAAACAATTTGTCCATTCAATCTATCTTTTTTTACAACTTTCTATCCTCCTTTTTTAAAACAATTTTTACTAGGATAAAAGGTGCTGCTATGAATTTTTTTATTATAATAGGTATTTGGGGGGGGTGGGTATATGCTCAGGCAGCCAAGCAACAAGCAATTATTAAGTACTTACTCTGTCTCAAGCACTGTAACAAAGTACTGGGAACACAAGTTCCCAGCAAAAAGAAAGACTGTCTCTGCCCTCAAAAAACTTATATTCTAATGAAAGAAAACAACACATAACAGGGACCTGAAAGGGAAGGAATCAGAAGCAGAGCCAGGAGGGAAATGAAGCCTAGCCAGCCTGGGCCATCCCAAAACAGATGCCCTAGAAGGAACTCACCAGTCGAAAATGGGACCGGCAAGGTAGAGTGGGGTTCCAGAATGAGAAGACCACAGACACTAAGGGTAGTTCCAGGGTAAGAAGGCAGTTAAGTCACAGTGGTCAAATCAGGAGGGGAATGAAGTGTGGGTGCCCTGAGACTATCTCCAAAACATAGGTTCCTGGAAGAACTCACCAATGGAAGAAGGGGATGCCACTGGCATGGCATTGGAATGTTCCAGGGTGAAAAGGCAGCTAAGTCATAGTGGTAGAGTCTGAAGAAGTCAGGAAAGAGAGGGAAGCACAGTTCAATAACTTTGTTCACGTGATCCAAATTGTTTTCTAGAATTGGTTGGACCACTTCACATCTTCCATTGACAGCTCTCTCCCCACAGCTCATCTCTGCTGATTTAATGGCTATGAGGTGAACCCTCAAGAGTTGAAAAAGCTTAATGCTTTAATACTGAACAAAGGATTTATTTGTGAATCAGGTATTAAGACCCTAGTCAAAGGGTTATAGTTCCCTGATATAGAGGAGGGGTGAGGGAAGAGGAACTGTTAATCACTTAGAGAGCATGAATATGGCAAAAGTTATGTGACATAAAAAGGTAGCCTTCCTGGGGTTCCCTGATACATCTCTTTGAGCCACTAACAACCATCAGGTACCTGCTGGTACTATTGGCATTCCTGGACATCATGCATAAGCCTTTGTGGGCCAGAGTCTTTTGGAACAACCAGCCACATTCATCTTCCTGAATTATTTTTTTTTAAACTTGATTTGTTTATTTACTTTTAGTTTACAAGATTCAGTTCCATAATCTCTTGAGTTTCAAATTTTGTCCTCTCCCTACCCCCCCCCCCC
>JAQQSV010002363.1:0-14649 GCA_028646515.1 Pseudochirops corinnae
AGCTGACTTTAGTGGGAAGTATCTTTGTGTCCATTTTGGAGTTCTAGGATTGGTTTAGAGTCCTATTTTATGGGTATTTTGGGGTGGCTATGTGAGAGCTGCGATATGTTGCTGCTGCTACGCCGCCATCTTGGCTCCGCCCCCAGTCCTTGACCTCTTAAAAGAGGTCCTAGCCATACAACTCTCCCTCATCCTTTCACCAAAGGGTAAAGTGAGAAGGGCAGAGGGAAGCGGCTTTTTTGGGAAATGTCTAAGGATAGTTTTCCTGTCCTATTTGTTCAAGACAATAAAATGTGCATAGCCAAGGGTGGATTGACTGTGTATTATAAATATAGGGGGCTGTAAATGAGAAAGGAAGAACCCAAAAGTGGGAGTGGGGCCTCAAAAGCAGAAATGATTTCCTATTTTAGTAATTTTGGAGCATATCTACCTTATATCATACCCAAGAATTCAGAATTGGGCCAACGAAGGCTTTCTTCTTGCCTGGCCCTCTCAAATCCAAGATTTCGTGGGTTTGGGCTTCTAGATACAGACAGAGAAAACATCTCCCTTACTAGCAAACTAATTAATTAAATTGATACTCTGCTTGTAGGTTTGGGTCTGGTGAAGGCTACTGTTGCCTTTGCAACATGTCAAGTGACACATGGAAAAAAAACCAAGCCTCCAACACTTGAGAATAATATACTAATTAGAATATTATAGTTTCTAATTAATTTAACCAGAAAAATAATGTTTGTTTGTCTTTTGCAAGTGGTGGCTACATGGTAATGGAAGACACTAGACTGGAAATTCTTTGCAAGCTGGGCCATTAACTTCTTGTGTGAACTTGGGTACGTTATTTAACCAGTTCCTTGTCTATTAAGTGGGAGATGAATGTCTACTGTACCTATCTTACCAGTTGTCAAGCAAATGAAAAATAATCCAACAGATGTTTATTTACTGCTTACTATATTGTAAGGCATAGGAGCTTACAATCTAATAATAGATGTGGAGATACTTTGAAAAATAGAAAAATTATAATACAAATATGAAGTGGGAGTTTCATTGCTGATTATCATTACAGACATAATTGCATTCTTTAGTTTTTGGTTGTTTTGCATTATCATTGGGTCCTCACACCTATATTTTTCCAGTTCTCAGGCTTTTATTTTTCTGGTGCTCAGTCTATAGAGTATCATTTATGGCTTTAATTAACATACTAATTACTATTGTTTTCAAAGGCTCACAGAGATGCTCAATAAGACTTAAATTATCTCTATTATTGCAGTTTCTCACAGATAACTTTTTCTCAATGACATAAGGATATCTATCATCACCAGTAGCTGCCATCCTTAAAATGACCTGTGTGACTATCTTTCAGTCAAGTCAATGAGTTAATTTTGCAAGTTCAGGTTTTGTGAAATGCTGTGAAGACATGTCCTCTATCCACTAACTTGATTTATTAGAGAAAAGACACAATTCTGTTTATTAAGTACATTTTATGTTCCTGATTCACACACAGTATTTTTCTTTAAATATTTGTTGTAATACTCATCTAAGAATCTGGATTATACTTCCCAGATGGTATTTTCCCGGATCATATTTCTTACTTTTCAAAGGCTTGGTATCCTATTTTCTCAATAGTCTGGTACCTCTCAGTTGTCCGTGGCTTTTTAAACGAAATTCTATATGATCCAGTCTGTGTTGAAGTATTTACCTTAACACCCTGGTATGCCTGACCTGCTGAGGGATATATACTTAAATTGTCCAAATATTAGGACAACTGCATTTTATCATTCTTTTTTTGCAAAGTCTTAACTACTTTCCAATTTCTTAAACTTGTTTACTTAATTTTTTTCATGTTATCATATTAGAGTCAGTGTCACCACTAATTTAGAGTAAAGATCTCCATGCCTCAGTCCCTATTGCACTGCTCCCTCCCCCATTCCCTCACACACAGAGGCAGCTTTTTGTCTGCTTCTTTAGCTCTATAGCTTTTCAGCCAGCTGCCCTTAATCTCATTTTCCAGGTCCCAGACTGGTCCTGGATACTTTAATATCCAAGACTTAGATATATGAACATGGTTTTGGTTGCGTGAAGTCCCAGGAAAAACAATTCAAGATGAATGATGTTCCTATCCCAACTCTTAAAGACAGCCTTGGGGGTTCAATTTTAAACAATGGTAGCCTTGGGTGGAAAGTGGGGTTAGAAGCCATTTGGGTGCAGAACAGCTCTGGGAAGTCTGGATTGGTTTTGGATTAGAGTTTATAGGAATACAGAATTTTAGAACTAAAAGGGTCCTTAGAGATCATCTATCTACTCCAACTTTCTTATTTTATAGATAAGGAAATTAAGTCTCAGAGAATTTAAGTACTTTGCTCAAGATTATATAGGTAGCAGAACTAGGATTTGAAAACAGATTTCACTCCCAACCCTGTGTTCTTTCTTTCCATGATACACAACTCTATTCAGAAGAACCCTAGTCATGTTAATGGTGGTGTGGGGGGTGAGAAGCAGTGTGGGGCATCCATGAGTTTTCTAACATAATTGCAACTCTTATGCTCATCCTATAAATCAGAATGGTTCTACATCTTAAGTAGCTCCAGAACTGGATGGCTTTGAATAGATCTTATTGATCTCCAAGGGAGTCTAGTTAACAATACAGCTTTGAGTTCTTACATTCTGATACACTAATAAATCTGTGATTTCATAGGGGCAGATAAGCCTTCCACCAGTGCATGTTATAACCAACACACACCATCTTTTATCAATTCTTATACATACATTTCCATAAATTCTCTGTAGAGGATCTACTCAACATACTGAAAGCCTTCTGTTTCTTTTAATATCTCCAAAAACAAACCTATCATTTTGGCAATGCACCTGTTGTCTCTTATTCTTGCTACATGACTACCCTATAACCTTTTCTAGTCACACATATTCTTGTTATTACCTTTTATATCATCACACTTACATTTCATTGATAACTTGCTATATAGCCTGATTACAACCACAATTCATCTTTCTGTCATCTTCTGGGTTTGCTTGTACTTTTTATTCTTAGGATGTTGTGATATTCTATAATTCACAGCCATGTATCATCATGTTAAAGTGATGGGCTTTTGTGGCAGAAAGCAATTTCTTATCTTTGAAATTATTGTTTGGTTTCTCAAATGTGACCCAGTCATATTTGAGCACGTGTTATTGTCAGTGTCCTGCATCAACTAAAAAAATACATTTCTGCTGCAAAAAGCTGGTTTTATGAAAATTAGGAAAAAAATCACATTTAGTAAACAGATATGAACCCATCGAGATCAGGTAAACAATTAATTCTCTAACATTTATTTATTATCTCTTCTTCAGGTTTATTATTTGCCTTGATGCTAATTATCTTCATTTTTATCTTCTGTGCCTTGGCCACTGGGCCCCAGATGGCTCCAGAAGAGAGAGTGAGGCTTGGTGACTTTGCACAGTTCTTCCTCACTTAAATCCAATTCACTTTCAAATCATGACATCATCTTCCTGATGTCATGGTTCTTTTCAAGAATAAAGGACAAATAACAATCTATGAATAGTAGTAGCTGCCCCACTGGGGACCCAAGTGGCCAGTTCCAGTTGGGCAACACAGCTCCTTCCTTCCTTCCTTCCCTCCTCTCCCTCTGTCCACATATGGAATCATACCCGGGCCTGTGGGTGCTCTGCCCAAAGAAATATAAATTTTGATTGCTGAAACCTCACAAAATATCTTGGGGTTTACTGACTAAATTTTCTTTTAAGGACTGTACCTTAAGCTGAAATCATTCTGGTTCTCATTGATTGGTTAACAACAGGTCCTAGCCCAAGCCTCATTGATCACTGTTTGGGTTCTGATGGCTCAGATGAGATAATGCACATAAAAATTTCTTTGCAAACTATAATGCAATTATATAATCTGTTATCATAATTATTACTGTAGGTGTCATGTTGAACAAGGGACACAGACTCACAGAATATTAGAGGTATAGTGAACATAAAAGATCCTTTAGCCCAACTCCCCCATACTGCAGATCAAGAAATAGGTCCAGAGAACCGAAATCACTTTCTTGAGGTCACAGTTAGAACTGAATTGAACAAGTTCAATAGACACGTTGCTTGTATCCCAGAAGTACTCTTTTAGTAGCATGAGGTTGAAGACTTTTGAAATGGTATATCTTCTCTCTGTTCTTCTCTGAGCATGTAATCTTTCCACTTATTAAGAAAACAGCTTGAATAGTAGAAACAATTCTGGAACAAGAGTCAAGATTTTAATTCTAGTCCTGGTTCTGCCACTGGCTTGCTGTGTGACTACGGGGCAAGTCATTATCCCTCTGTAGGCCTTAGTTACCTCATCTGTAAAATTAGGTTGGACTTGATGGTCTCTAAAATCTCTTTTGGCGCTGGATACTATAACTGTTTTTGCTTCCTATTTTGAGTGATACAGACTTCTCCTTCTTTCTTTGGCACTAGATGGCACTCTTGTCCTATACAAAAAGATCTGAAAACCCAGTGATATCACATTGAAGTTAGACCATGGTTTAAACACCACAGAGGCTCTAAGATGTGGACTGTACTTGGCCTTGACTATAAATGAGCCACGATATCAATCAAAACCCTGAGACATTCTTCCATGTTGTTGACTTGGCAAAGAATAGATCTGGAATTCTGCCTAATATTAAGAAAATGTGTGAATATGCTGTGAAAAATCCTGCTGGAGGGATGTGGGTTTCCCATTCCTTGTTTGTGCAGTTAGGAATGGGGAACAGTGGCCTGCTGCAGGTGTGGGGTGTTGGCTGGACTCCCTAGTGCCTCAGCCAGCTCCAATTCTCCCAAGCACCAAAAGAAGCCTGGGTGTGCACCTGTTTGCACTTTACTGGCCTCTTGAAGCCAGAGCTGCCCCTGTGAGTCCCCCATCATTAAGCTAGTAAGTTGGTATGTACAGCTGCCCAGAGTTCCTTCAGGTCACTGGCAGGTTAAAGCAGGGGGTGGGAAACAGAGTAGGGTTTGTGGACAGAAGGGGCTTCATTCTCCTTTCCTTAGGGATGGTCTGTGCATCTGGTGTAGGTAAAGGAGAGGAAGTTATTTTTAGAATTTGGGTGAGAGCTACCATAATAGGGAGACCATAACAGACACTATTGATTCTGGGATGGCCTCCATGTTATAATTCTCCCATACTGGACTGGATAGTCTATAAGTAACCTTTCCTGGGGCACTTCAACTTGTGTGAGGTCACATTCTAGCTCTGCATGAAGCTTAATAGGGGTCCTGGTGTTTTTCTCTGGATATTACAAGTCTTTTCTACCCATTGGTATTTATGGAAACAGAGAGACAAGAAGAGAGAAGCTGGAAGGGGTAGAAGTGAAAGATAGAAAGATTTATCCCTTTTCCCTCAACTCTCTCTCTCTCTCTCTCTCCTAACTTTTCTGAAACTTAGGATAATTGGGAGTCTTTGAAGAAACTGAGATCACCCATTATCTTCCTTATCCTAGTTTTTCCTATTGCATTCTATCCACAGAGGCCAAGCTGATGGTATTTTAGATTTAGCTTTTGTAGCACCACCAACCAGGTAAACCTCCTTTATAAAACTGGTGGTAGGGTCATGATTAAAGCTCATATTACAGGCATGGCTCATCAAATCAGGCTTGTGTCATATAACAATAGAATGTTAAGAGTTCTTGGAAAGAATCTTGGAGATCTAGCACTATCTTATTTTCTAGATAAAGAAATTGAGTTTGAAGACCCAGGTCATGGAGCTAGTAAGTGGTAGAACTGGGATTCCAGTGAAGGCTTTGCTCCTTCAATCCAGTACTCTCTTTACTATATCACCGTCCCCTCTTTTAGTTGCACCTAGACTCAATTTCCTCATCTATAAAATGGAGTTTTCCATGTTTGGGAAAGATGTTCTAAACATTTCATGGGGTTATGAGGGAAGTGCTTTGTAAACCTCGCTGTGCTGGGATCTCATTCCAGTATTCTGTGGTGAGGACTGAAGAATCTTAGAAAGAGGTTCATAGATCATTCACTTAGAGCTGGAAGGTGTTAGAGTGTCGATCATCTTGTCCAGAGGTGGGGAACCTGCAACCTCGAGCCACATGTAGTCCTTAAGTGCATCCCTTTGACTGAATCCAAACGTCATAGAAGGGTAAAGTGATTTACCCAAAGTCCCGAGGGCAATAAGAAACAGAGGTGCCTCCCCTTCCAAGGAGACACTGTAACAGCAAACTATTTGTGTGGGCCAGAAAAGGAGGGCCACTGGAGTATGGGAAAGGAGCCCCCTTCCAAAAAATATTGTCTCTACGTCTTTCTGGAGCTCCCTCCCTTTCTGGAGTGGCTGATGTGTTTGGGGTACTGATCTGTATGTGGTGCATCTTGCATATTCATCATAAGCATGTTGTCTCCTCCATTAAGCTCCTTAGGAGGAGAGACTATGCTACTTTTGTCCTTGTGTCCTTGGTGCTTAGCGTAGTTCTTGGCACACAGTAGGCACTCAATAAATATTTGTTGATTAATTTCAATGGAAAAATGTACAACGATTGACTTACATATGAACTTCTAGAAAATGATCTTTGAAAACACGGCTTATGCAAGTATCTTGCCATTTCCATGCTGCAACTGCCTTCTCATCTGGAACACGGGTCTCTGGGATGACCTGCCCACAGCTATGCTCCTCTCCTCTGGAGGAATTGAACCACTAGGCTTGTGGAAATTGAACCTGGGGTTGCACTTTCCATATTAGTGAATGAGTGAGTATAAACTCTCCTAACATGGGCAGCTGGTCCCAGATTGTGCATCCCCTTCTCACCACTCATTCCCTAGGAATGCCAGTCAAGTCCTCTCCCCACCCCCTTTCCAATTCTTGCTCTGAGAACTACAATCAGATTGATACCACCATCTGCCATTGCTTCTGAAAAGAGCTGACAACTGACCGTCCTCTGGCTACCTTCATGGTCCCCTGGCCTCCTCAGATCAAAACTTCTTTCTGTGGCAACCACTCTTTTATAGGTGTTGTCTTCCCCTGTTAGAATTTAAACTCCTTTATCATGTTTTTACATTTATATTCCTAGGGCCTAGCACAGTGCCTAGCCTTTATTGGACACTTAATGCTTATTAATTCATTTAAAGTAAGTAGGTTATTAAGGTTTGATAAACCTACCCTATTATCAGCTTCTTTTCTGAAGAATGATTAAAAGTCAATATTGCCTATTATTTGTTTCATTCAAGTACGAAGAACAAGAATGATTCTTTAAGTAAGAAGAACAAAGAGTTATATGGAAAGTCATGGGTGCTGGGTGTGGACAGAGTTCTAGACTTAGAATAAGAAGACTTGGCAGGTGCTAACTGTATGAACCTGGCCAAGTCACAGAACCTCCCTAAAAACTTCAGTTCTTTAGCTGCAAAATTGGGACAATACCTGTACTACTTACTGCATACAAAGCAATGTATTGATCCAAACTTTTATTAATTATTCTTATGAGGTCTACATGTTTTCTAAATCTGACAAGGGGTGAGGATCGGAGGCAGAGCACATGCAAATAAAGTAGGAAAAAATTGAGTCTCTCTTCCTTAGTTCTTTTCTCCTATTTGCCATGGAAGTTATTCAGTCTCCCAGGCTAGGGGAACAGCTCACGTCCAAACAAGGCACAGAGAGGATCACAGAAGATAAAATGGACAATTCTGATTGCATAAAGTTAAAAAGTTTTTACATAAAATCAGTGCAGCTAAAATTAGAAGGAAAGCAAATTTCTCTGATAAAGGTCTCAACTCCAAGATATATAAGGAACTGATTCAATTTTATAAGAATAAAAGCCATTTTCCAATTAAGAAAGGATCAAACATATAATAATAATAGCCAGTATTTTTGTGGCACTTTAAAGTTTCAAAGTGCTTTACAAATATTATCTCATTTGATCTTCCCAAGTTTGGGAGGTAGGTGTCATTATTCTGCAGATGAGGAACCTGAGGTTAACAGCTTAAGTGACTTACCCACGGTCACTTTGCTTGTATGATTCAAGCAGAAAGTTTACCAGGAATAAATCCAACCTATCAATAGGTGTATGAAAAAAGTGCTCCAAATAAATAAAAATGGGAGAAATGCAAATGAAAGCAGCTCTGAAGGCCTACTTCATTCGTATTAGATTAAGCTGACAAAAAAGAAAAATAACAAATATTGAAGGTGCTGCTGGAAAGCAGACATTAATATGCTGTTGGTGAAGCTGTGAATTGGACCAGCTATTCCTCAGAGCAATTTGGAACTGTGCCCCAAAGGTTACTAAATGGTGCATACCTTTTGACCCAGTGATATCACAACTAGGGTTATATATCTTAATGAGATCAAAGAAAGAGGAAAGGACTCATATATACAAAAATATTTATAGAAGTGATTTTTGTAGAGGCAAAGAATGCCTGGCCAGATTATAAATGAAATAGTATATTACTGTGCTTTTAAGAAATGATGAAGGGAAGAATTTCAGAGAGACTTGAGAAGACTTGAATGAAATGATGCAGAATGAAATGAGCAGGACCAGGAGAATGATTTATATCCTAATAGCAGCACTGTAAAAACAAAGACTTAAGAACTCTGATCAGTGTAGTGATCAATCAGGATGAAGCACACTATACACTTCCTGTTAGAGGTGATGATTCAGGATGCTGAATGAGATACATTTTTTTGGACATGACCAACGTGAGAATTTATTTTGCTTGACTATATGTATATATTACGAGGATTTTGTTTTTCTTTTCAATATACAGGAGAATGTAGGAAGAAGAGAAAACAGGTTTTTATTAATTGGAAAAAAGTAAAAAGATAATCTATTCTCTACTTCTACCTGTGATTTCTACCTGGTGAGCATAGAGATTAGACTATAGCCCCAATGGGCTGATTCTGTTAGGATTATTGGAAAGAAAGCTGAGCAGAAAATATTTTCTAGGAAGGAAAGAAACAAAACATTAAATGTTTACTATTTGGCAGGAACTATGTTAAGCACTGGGTATATAAAATATACTGTGTTAGGCCTTGGAGGACATTCACTGACCATGATCCTTGACTTATAAAAATAGAGTACAAATTAGAATATAATAAGAGTATTTGAGATCAAGTAAATCAGAGCTCACTTCCAACTAGGGGAATCTAGGAAAGTTCCTGGAAAAGGTGGCATTTGCATTGGGCCTCAGGAAAAGTAGGTCAGTATGTGGCTACGGAAGGTGGGGAGGCATCCCAGGTATGGGGAGTAGCATCAGCAAAGGGACTAAGGCTGGAGGGCGTGTGGGGCTTCTTTGAAGAAAGGGAGGTAGTTACATTTGGTTAAAGCACACATTACTATGTGAGAATACTATAAGATAAGGCTTTGTTTGGAGTCAGGTTGTGGAGAGCTCTGAATGACAATTTGTCTTTATTCAGTTGGCAGCTGGGAAGTTTCACAGATTTTTGAGCAGGAGATTGAGATGATTCAAGCTACATGTCAGGGCAATTAGCCTTATTAACAGTGCATAGCATGAATTGAAGGGACTCAGAGAAGGCTTCTGTAGACAGTTTTATGGGTCACCACAGCCAAGAGAAGTTGGCAGAATGGTAGTTAACAAAGTGTATATAATTCCTAACAGTGGGTGATCGATGCAGTCTTGAGAGTTCAATCTCCCTCCTTCTCTCTCTCCCTCTAACACTACCCAGGAGAAGGCAAGTAACTGACCATTCCATTCAGTTTGATGTTCAAATCAAAGTAACAAGTATTCATTAACTGCCTGCTCTGTTAGAGGCAGAAATATAAGTTCAGGAAACATGTATGAAGGACCAATGGAACTCTTTTGATTAAGATTTCCAAGTAGTGGTACTGTCCTTCCATGCTCCCTTAACCACAGCCATGTAGCTCAGGCTGGGGGACTATGGAGCAGGAAGTATCATGAAATTACTTACTATTCAGAAAGTGGCTGGTTAGAAGAACTGTCCTGCTATAGTAACTACACTAAAACACAGAATGTTGGAACCAGAAGGCACCCAAGAGATCCTGTACATCTGCCATTGTCCCCTACAGCTCGGCTCAAACAAGAAAGAATTGAAACTCAAACTTGGCTGCTTGCTACTGGTTTGCAGCCAGGAGGAAAGGCTGGTCTATGGTTCAAGGAAGAAGAAAACTATAGCCAAAATGAACATTCAGTCAGGAAGCTAATAGTTACTCTGGGTGGGGCACAGGAAAATGTAGTCGGCTGTGAAGAGGTTTCTCAAACATTTTGTTTTAGGATGTCAGTCAATAAGCATTTATCAGAACTAATCATGTGCCAGAAAATGTGCAAGTGCCTGTTATAATCCTTTAATCTGTCTGTCAATCTGCTCATTAATAATTTGGGAATTTAATTAGTTAAGGAGAAAATTTGGGGAGCTAAAGCTCTCTTTTTTCTCATATAGTCAGAAAGAGCTCCTATTGTTTTATTTTAATGAACTTACCCCAGGCAAAATGGCTTCCTGCATGAATCCAGATTGAAATCTGGGAGAAATCAAAGGCTTCAATCATCTGGGATGCTGTTCCAGGATTCTGGGGAGGGGACTGGAGAATCTCTCTGAATCGGATTTACAGGGAAAGGAAAAAAAGCAACATCCCTTTTTCTTTTAAACCTGGAAAGTGATGGCTAAATTTCAATGAAAGAGGATTTTATTTGACTCCTTTGGGACACTCTTGCCCAAGTTTGGGATCTAAAAGTGAGACTTAGAAGGTTCAAAAGAAAAGCTATCGAGTTGATTGGGCATGAGGCAAATATTCCTTCTCTTTCAAAAGTACTTCATCATTTAGTTCTTTTTCTCCAAATGAAACAGTGTTCTAGCCTGCTCTGCAAAATGAACCAGGGAGATTGGTCCCTGGGTATGTGCAGCTTTCTGTAAAACTGATTAAGAAGAATTTCCATAAACTTGTCCCTAGACATTCACTGGAGAAAAGCATCTGTACTGCCAACTATCTAATGTTTTTGTCACTGGAAATAGGTTGAGTTTTCACAGAAAGTTCTACAGAGGTTTTAGAATTGCTCTTAAGTACTTATTATGTCTGCATCTCAGATAGCTACTATAAAGTAAACAGTTTATCTGATTAAGGCAACAAGGGCAAAAATTGTTAAGCTTACCTCAGGTGTGGGTAACTGAGAAAAGTATGTATGGTACTTTATAATATACTCAGCTATGTTTTTAATATAGAAAAAATATACATTTATTTAAAAACAGAACATAATTGGTTACTTCTATTTCTATTTATAAACAAGAGTTAAAAGAAACACAAATTTCTGAAATTACAATTGGTATTTTCTCATCAACTCAACTGTTAGAAGAGTTGCTTCCCTAAATTATTTACTTGTCTTTCACTTCTTTCCTCCTAAAGCTGCTCTGTGACCCTTTCCATGGCTTCTGATACAGTCTTATAAATTCCCCACTAAAACTCAGCTCCTCTTTACAATATAAATGC
This sequence comes from Pseudochirops corinnae, assembly GCA_028646515.1. Taxonomy (NCBI): domain Eukaryota; kingdom Metazoa; phylum Chordata; class Mammalia; order Diprotodontia; family Pseudocheiridae; genus Pseudochirops; species Pseudochirops corinnae. Next base: position 11,439 of record JAQQSV010002363.1, read on the forward strand.
TAATTACCTCCTTAACACAACATAGCAACTCTCTCTAAGCTCAAAAATACCCCAATTGGTTCTCCATCCCTTTCCCCACTACACTGTCGTATCTGCTCTCTGCCAAACCTTTACAATTTTTCTCTTTGTGCTGAATGACTAATCTATTTTTAAAAACGATTCAGTTAATTCAACAGTTCCTCTCCCTAATGCTGCAACTCACAAAGGACTCTTCCCCTTTGGGGAAGGCCTTGGCTTCCTAAAGATCCAGAAACTTTTCTTTTTGATATTTTGAAATCATTAAATAAAACAAAACACAGATAAAACAGGTCTTTTTATATCTCTTAGAATGAACACTATTGCTACTGGGTTTTAGTCTGTCATATCAACCCAATCTGAAAAAGCCATCAGAGAAAATTTTGTAATGTTTCACATTTCCCAATTCTTTCTCAAACTTCATCAAGGAAGTTGTCCTATAGTTGGGAAAGTTAATAATAAATCAGGAATGGTTCTGTGAAAGGTGGCTAATGGCTTCTAAGTCAAAAAAATGCTGAGGAGGGATGGAAGAACTGTGCACTAAAAAGAAAGGCTGAAGGAAATTGAAGGAAGACAATACATAGGGAGTCATGGTAACTGTCTTTAAATATCTGAAAGGTTCTCAAATATTTAAGGGTATCCTATATTGGTTTGAATAGAAAAGGCAGCTATTTCAAGGGAAAGGATTTTAGCTCATTATTAGGAGAAATTTTTAACAATCAGAGTCAACTAAGAGTAGAATGGACTACTTTGTTGGGAGGTAAAACTCATCACACTGGAGGCAAGTGTCAGCAATGCTACAGAAGGAACCAGCACACTTTGGGAGGTCCCATTAAAATCTAATTTTTGAAACATTACTTTGGTGTCCGGAACTCTTTTTGATGAAATCCCCCATGGCAATGTAGGTGAGCACTGTTTTCTTCAATTTCTAGTTTTAGGGAATTGCCTGTGGCACAAGGAGGTACAGTGCCCAAGGTTGGCTCCAACATTGTATTGTGAGAGGCAGGCTCTGAATCCGGGTCTTCCTGACTCTAAGGCTGGATCTCTGTGAACTAGATGTGTATTTCAGTGAATTTAATTTTTGTAATTCTAAAAGTCATTTTTTTCTGTAAATATATTTTCTAATAACTGCGGTCTCTCTTTAGAATGCCGTGGCTGGATAAAGATTTTTAAGAAAATAACAAAACAGTACAAATGATCCCAGAAATGATCCCAAACCTTTAGGTGGCTAGTCTTGTTGATCAGTTTTTCATCTTTTCCTTCTATTTATAACAAGACTGATTTGAAGTACAATACTAGTGCACAAAGGGCCTCCTTGTTCTATATCTAATCTTGTCAGAGCACAATAGACGTGACCTCCCTTTTAGCTTCATGTCATTCTGCTTTCCTTCATGCACATCTTATGTTCCAGCTAAATCAAGCTTGTCACTCTTTCCTCAGCAGGGGTTCCCATCTCCTATACACTCATGCAGCCACCATGCCCGACACCTGGACTTCCAGGACCACTTAGGATTTACCTCCCACAAAAAGCCTTCCCTGAACTTCCCTCCTCCCCCAAGGGGATCTCTCTCTTCTCACATTTCTTTGAGCACTTTGTCTAGCACTCCCCTTTGCATATAGCCTACTCTGTCATCCCCTCTAATAGACTATAAGTTCCCTGAGGGAAAGGATTTGATCACTTTTTTCATTTTTGTATTATTTCCAACTCCTGGAAGAATGCCTAGTACCAAGTGATAGAATCTTAGAGCCAGAGGAAACTCTCAGATGCCTAGATGTAATCTAGGCCTGAACAAGCATCTTCTGTTCATCCTGACTGTGGAGAGGCTATCTAGTCTTCGTGTAAAGGCCTCCAGTGAGGGGGAGCCTACTATCTGCAGAGGCATCCCATTCCTTGTTTAACTCTGATTGTTAGGATGTTTGTGTTGACAACATTCTCAATATGCCTCTGCAATTTCTACTTATTTTTTAATTAACTTTTGTTTATTTTTAGCTTACATCATTGATTTCCACAAGATTTTTCCTTACCTACCCCCCCAAAACAGCAATCCCACTGTATACCTCCTCTCCCAATCTGCTCTCTCCTATATCCTCCCCCATCACCCCTCTGACTTTCTGGTAGAGCAAGATGGATCTCCCTATCATAGTGCCTGTATATCTTATTTCCCAGTTGCATGTAAATAATAATAATAATAATAATAATATATATATGTATTTTTAACATATGATTTTAGAACTTTAAATTCTAGACTCTTTCCCTTCCTCCCTTGTCACCCACCCCAACTGGAAAGACAAGCAATTTAATACAGGCCGTACATGTGTAGTTACACAGAACATCTCCACAATGGAAATATTATGCAACACTGATATTTCCCTCCTTCCTATCCTGCCCTCCCCTTGTTCTATTCTCTACTTTGTCCATGTCCCTTTATATATGTGTGTGTTTCTAACAACCCTCCCCCCCAACCTGCCCTCCCCTTCATCATCTCCCTTCTCATCCCTTTCCCCCCTACTCTCCTGCAGGGCAAGATATCCATTTTAGAGTGTATGCCATTCCCTCCCTAAGCCAAATTCAATGAGAGGAAGGTTGACCCATTCTCTTTTTGCCTTTCTGTTCTTCCCCTCCATTTTAACAATTATACCTTGCCCCTTCTAAATGAAATGATTGACCCCATTCTGTCTCTCCCTGTCTCTTCTCATTCTATTCCTCTCCCACCTCTCAATTTCACCTTTTAAAATATCATCCCTTCCTATTCAGTTGATCCTGTGCCCTCAGTCTATGTACACATATATACATACACTCCCATATGTATGCATATGCATACATACCCTTCTATACAGACATATGTGTGTATACATATATATACATTTATATTCCCTTCACCTATCCTCATACTGAGAAAAGTTTCATAAGTTACAATTCTCATTTTTCCACATTGGCATGTAAATAATTCAACTTTGATAAGTTCCTTATGATTTCTTTTCCATATTTAGCTTCTCATGCTTCTTGTGTTTGAATGTCAAATTTTGTATTCAGTTCTGGTTTTTTCCTCAAGAATTTTTGAAAGTCCTCCACCTCATTGAATGACCATATTTTCCCCAAAACATTATACTCAGTTTTGCTAGGTAGGTGATTCTTGGTTTTAAATCCTAGCTCCCTTGATCTCCAGAATATCACATTCCAGGCCCTTTGATCTCT
>JAQQSV010002363.1:14749-29597 GCA_028646515.1 Pseudochirops corinnae
AGAGGGCAAAACAGAACTTGAAAGAATTCACCAATAACCTCTTGAAAAAGATCCCAAAAAGAAAACTCCTAGGAATGTTATAGCCAGGTTCCAGAGTTCCCAGATCAAGGAATAAATATTACAAGCTGCCAAGAAGAAACAATTTGAATACTATGGAAACACAATCAGGATAACCCAGGATCTAGCAGCTTCTACATTAAGAGATCAAAGGGCCTGGAATGTGATATTCTGGAGATCAAGGGAGCTAGGATTTAAAACCAAGAATCACCTACCTAGCAAAACTGAGTATAATGTTTTGGGGAAAATATGGTCATTCAATGAGGTGGAGGACTTTCAAAAATTCTTGAGGAAAAAACCAGAACTGAATACAAAATTTGACATTCAAACACAAGAAGCATGAGAAGCTAAATATGGAAAAGAAATCATAAGGAACTTATCAAAGTTGAATTATTTACATGCCAATGTGGAAAAATGAGAATTGTAACTTATGAAACTTTTCTCAGTATGAGGATAGGTGAAGGGAATATAAATGTATATATATGTATACACACATATGTCTGTATAGAAGGGTATGTATGCATATGCATACATATGGGAGTGTATGTATATATGTGTACATAGACTGAGGGCACAGGATCAACTGAATAGGAAGGGATGATATTTTAAAAGGTGAAATTGAGAGGTGGGAGAGGAATAGAATGAGAAGAGACAGGGAGAGACAGAATGGGGTCAATCATTTCATTTAGAAGGGGCAAGGTATAATTGTTAAAATGGAGGGGAAGAACAGAAAGGCAAAAAGAGAATGGGTCAACCTTCCTCTCATTGAATTTGGCTTAGGGAGGGAATGGCATACACTCTAAAATGGATATCTTGCCCTGCAGGAGAGTAGGGGGGAAAGGGATGAGAAGGGAGATGATGAAGGGGAGGGCAGGTTGGGGGGGAGGGTTGTTAGAAACACACACATATATAAAGGGACATGGACAAAGTAGAGAATAGAACAAGGGGAGGGCAGGATAGGAAGGAGGGAAATATCAGTGTTGCATAATATTTCCATTGTGGAGATGTTCTGTGTAACTACACATGTACGGCCTGTATTAAATTGCTTGTCTTTCCAGTTGGGGTGGGTGACAAGGGAGGAAGGGAAAGAGTCTAGAATTTAAAGTTCTAAAATCATATGTTAAAAATACATATATATATTATTATTATTATTATTATTATTTACATGCAACTGGGAAATAAGATATACAGGCACTATGATAGGGAGATCCATCTTGCTCTACCAGAAAGTCAGAGGGGTGATGGGGGAGGATATAGGAGAGAGCAGATTGGGAGAGGAGGTATACAGTGGGATTGCTGTTTTGGGGGGGTAGGTAAGGAAAAATCTTGTGGAAATCAATGATGTAAGCTAAAAATAAACAAAAGTTAATTAAAAAATAAGTAGAAATTGCAGAGGCATATTGAGAATGTTGTCAACACAAACATCCTAACAATCAGAGTTAAACAAGGAATGGGATGCCTCTGCAGATAGTAGGCTCCCCCTCACTGGAGGCCTTTACACGAAGACTAGATAGCCTCTCCACAGTCAGGATGAACAGAAGATGCTTGTTCAGGCCTAGATTACATCTAGGCATCTGAGAGTTTCCTCTGGCTCTAAGATTCTATCACTTGGTACTAGGCATTCTTCCAGGAGTTGGAAATAATACAAAAATGAAAAAAGTGATCAAATCCTTTCCCTCAGGGAACTTATAGTCTATTAGAGGGGATGACAGAGTAGGCTATATGCAAAGGGGAGTGCTAGACAAAGTGCTCAAAGAAATGTGAGAAGAGAGAGATCCCCTTGGGGGAGGAGGGAAGTTCAGGGAAGGCTTTTTGTGGGAGGTAAATCCTAAGTGGTCCTGGAAGTCCAGGTGTCGGGCATGGTGGCTGCATGAGTGTATAGGAGATGGGAACCCCTGCTGAGGAAAGAGTGACAAGCTTGATTTAGCTGGAACATAAGATGTGCATGAAGGAAAGCAGAATGACATGAAGCTAAAAGGGAGGTCACGTCTATTGTGCTCTGACAAGATTAGATATAGAACAAGGAGGCCCTTTGTGCACTAGTATTGTACTTCAAATCAGTCTTGTTATAAATAGAAGGAAAAGATGAAAAACTGATCAACAAGACTAGCCACCTAAAGGTTTGGGATCATTTCTGGGATCATTTGTACTGTTTTGTTATTTTCTTAAAAATCTTTATCCAGCCACGGCATTCTAAAGAGAGACCGCAGTTATTAGAAAATATATTTACAGAAAAAAATGACTTTTAGAATTACAAAAATTAAATTCACTGAAATACACATCTAGTTCACAGAGATCCAGCCTTAGAGTCAGGAAGACCCGGATTCAGAGCCTGCCTCTCACAATACAATGTTGGAGCCAACCTTGGGCACTGTACCTCCTTGTGCCACAGGCAATTCCCTAAAACTAGAAATTGAAGAAAACAGTGCTCACCTACATTGCCATGGGGGATTTCATCAAAAAGAGTTCCGGACACCAAAGTAATGTTTCAAAAATTAGATTTTAATGGGACCTCCCAAAGTGTGCTGGTTCCTTCTGTAGCATTGCTGACACTTGCCTCCAGTGTGATGAGTTTTACCTCCCAACAAAGTAGTCCATTCTACTCTTAGTTGACTCTGATTGTTAAAAATTTCTCCTAATAATGAGCTAAAATCCTTTCCCTTGAAATAGCTGCCTTTTCTATTCAAACCAATATAGGATACCCTTAAATATTTGAGAACCTTTCAGATATTTAAAGACAGTTACCATGACTCCCTATGTATTGTCTTCCTTCAATTTCCTTCAGCCTTTCTTTTTAGTGCACAGTTCTTCCATCCCTCCTCAGCATTTTTTTGACTTAGAAGCCATTAGCCACCTTTCACAGAACCATTCCTGATTTATTATTAACTTTCCCAACTATAGGACAACTTCCTTGATGAAGTTTGAGAAAGAATTGGGAAATGTGAAACATTACAAAATTTTCTCTGATGGCTTTTTCAGATTGGGTTGATATGACAGACTAAAACCCAGTAGCAATAGTGTTCATTCTAAGAGATATAAAAAGACCTGTTTTATCTGTGTTTTGTTTTATTTAATGATTTCAAAATATCAAAAAGAAAAGTTTCTGGATCTTTAGGAAGCCAAGGCCTTCCCCAAAGGGGAAGAGTCCTTTGTGAGTTGCAGCATTAGGGAGAGGAACTGTTGAATTAACTGAATCGTTTTTAAAAATAGATTAGTCATTCAGCACAAAGAGAAAAATTGTAAAGGTTTGGCAGAGAGCAGATACGACAGTGTAGTGGGGAAAGGGATGGAGAACCAATTGGGGTATTTTTGAGCTTAGAGAGAGTTGCTATGTTGTGTTAAGGAGGTAATTAGCATTTATATTGTAAAGAGGAGCTGAGTTTTAGTGGGGAATTTATAAGACTGTATCAGAAGCCATGGAAAGGGTCACAGAGCAGCTTTAGGAGGAAAGAAGTGAAAGACAAGTAAATAATTTAGGGAAGCAACTCTTCTAACAGTTGAGTTGATGAGAAAATACCAATTGTAATTTCAGAAATTTGTGTTTCTTTTAACTCTTGTTTATAAATAGAAATAGAAGTAACCAATTATGTTCTGTTTTTAAATAAATGTATATTTTTTCTATATTAAAAACATAGCTGAGTATATTATAAAGTACCATACATACTTTTCTCAGTTACCCACACCTGAGGTAAGCTTAACAATTTTTGCCCTTGTTGCCTTAATCAGATAAACTGTTTACTTTATAGTAGCTATCTGAGATGCAGACATAATAAGTACTTAAGAGCAATTCTAAAACCTCTGTAGAACTTTCTGTGAAAACTCAACCTATTTCCAGTGACAAAAACATTAGATAGTTGGCAGTACAGATGCTTTTCTCCAGTGAATGTCTAGGGACAAGTTTATGGAAATTCTTCTTAATCAGTTTTACAGAAAGCTGCACATACCCAGGGACCAATCTCCCTGGTTCATTTTGCAGAGCAGGCTAGAACACTGTTTCATTTGGAGAAAAAGAACTAAATGATGAAGTACTTTTGAAAGAGAAGGAATATTTGCCTCATGCCCAATCAACTCGATAGCTTTTCTTTTGAACCTTCTAAGTCTCACTTTTAGATCCCAAACTTGGGCAAGAGTGTCCCAAAGGAGTCAAATAAAATCCTCTTTCATTGAAATTTAGCCATCACTTTCCAGGTTTAAAAGAAAAAGGGATGTTGCTTTTTTTCCTTTCCCTGTAAATCCGATTCAGAGAGATTCTCCAGTCCCCTCCCCAGAATCCTGGAACAGCATCCCAGATGATTGAAGCCTTTGATTTCTCCCAGATTTCAATCTGGATTCATGCAGGAAGCCATTTTGCCTGGGGTAAGTTCATTAAAATAAAACAATAGGAGCTCTTTCTGACTATATGAGAAAAAAGAGAGCTTTAGCTCCCCAAATTTTCTCCTTAACTAATTAAATTCCCAAATTATTAATGAGCAGATTGACAGACAGATTAAAGGATTATAACAGGCACTTGCACATTTTCTGGCACATGATTAGTTCTGATAAATGCTTATTGACTGACATCCTAAAACAAAATGTTTGAGAAACCTCTTCACAGCCGACTACATTTTCCTGTGCCCCACCCAGAGTAACTATTAGCTTCCTGACTGAATGTTCATTTTGGCTATAGTTTTCTTCTTCCTTGAACCATAGACCAGCCTTTCCTCCTGGCTGCAAACCAGTAGCAAGCAGCCAAGTTTGAGTTTCAATTCTTTCTTGTTTGAGCCGAGCTGTAGGGGACAATGGCAGATGTACAGGATCTCTTGGGTGCCTTCTGGTTCCAACATTCTGTGTTTTAGTGTAGTTACTATAGCAGGACAGTTCTTCTAACCAGCCACTTTCTGAATAGTAAGTAATTTCATGATACTTCCTGCTCCATAGTCCCCCAGCCTGAGCTACATGGCTGTGGTTAAGGGAGCATGGAAGGACAGTACCACTACTTGGAAATCTTAATCAAAAGAGTTCCATTGGTCCTTCATACATGTTTCCTGAACTTATATTTCTGCCTCTAACAGAGCAGGCAGTTAATGAATACTTGTTACTTTGATTTGAACATCAAACTGAATGGAATGGTCAGTTACTTGCCTTCTCCTGGGTAGTGTTAGAGGGAGAGAGAGAAGGAGGGAGATTGAACTCTCAAGACTGCATCGATCACCCACTGTTAGGAATTATATACACTTTGTTAACTACCATTCTGCCAACTTCTCTTGGCTGTGGTGACCCATAAAACTGTCTACAGAAGCCTTCTCTGAGTCCCTTCAATTCATGCTATGCACTGTTAATAAGGCTAATTGCCCTGACATGTAGCTTGAATCATCTCAATCTCCTGCTCAAAAATCTGTGAAACTTCCCAGCTGCCAACTGAATAAAGACAAATTGTCATTCAGAGCTCTCCACAACCTGACTCCAAACAAAGCCTTATCTTATAGTATTCTCACATAGTAATGTGTGCTTTAACCAAATGTAACTACCTCCCTTTCTTCAAAGAAGCCCCACACGCCCTCCAGCCTTAGTCCCTTTGCTGATGCTACTCCCCATACCTGGGATGCCTCCCCACCTTCCGTAGCCACATACTGACCTACTTTTCCTGAGGCCCAATGCAAATGCCACCTTTTCCAGGAACTTTCCTAGATTCCCCTAGTTGGAAGTGAGCTCTGATTTACTTGATCTCAAATACTCTTATTATATTCTAATTTGTACTCTATTTTTATAAGTCAAGGATCATGGTCAGTGAATGTCCTCCAAGGCCTAACACAGTATATTTTATATACCCAGTGCTTAACATAGTTCCTGCCAAATAGTAAACATTTAATGTTTTGTTTCTTTCCTTCCTAGAAAATATTTTCTGCTCAGCTTTCTTTCCAATAATCCTAACAGAATCAGCCCATTGGGGCTATAGTCTAATCTCTATGCTCACCAGGTAGAAATCACAGGTAGAAGTAGAGAATAGATTATCTTTTTACTTTTTTCCAATTAATAAAAACCTGTTTTCTCTTCTTCCTACATTCTCCTGTATATTGAAAAGAAAAACAAAATCCTCGTAATATATACATATAGTCAAGCAAAATAAATTCTCACGTTGGTCATGTCCAAAAAAATGTATCTCATTCAGCATCCTGAATCATCACCTCTAACAGGAAGTGTATAGTGTGCTTCATCCTGATTGATCACTACACTGATCAGAGTTCTTAAGTCTTTGTTTTTACAGTGCTGCTATTAGGATATAAATCATTCTCCTGGTCCTGCTCATTTCATTCTGCATCATTTCATTCAAGTCTTCTCAAGTCTCTCTGAAATTCTTCCCTTCATCATTTCTTAAAAGCACAGTAATATACTATTTCATTTATAATCTGGCCAGGCATTCTTTGCCTCTACAAAAATCACTTCTATAAATATTTTTGTATATATGAGTCCTTTCCTCTTTCTTTGATCTCATTAAGATATATAACCCTAGTTGTGATATCACTGGGTCAAAAGGTATGCACCATTTAGTAACCTTTGGGGCACAGTTCCAAATTGCTCTGAGGAATAGCTGGTCCAATTCACAGCTTCACCAACAGCATATTAATGTCTGCTTTCCAGCAGCACCTTCAATATTTGTTATTTTTCTTTTTTGTCAGCTTAATCTAATACGAATGAAGTAGGCCTTCAGAGCTGCTTTCATTTGCATTTCTCCCATTTTTATTTATTTGGAGCACTTTTTTCATACACCTATTGATAGGTTGGATTTATTCCTGGTAAACTTTCTGCTTGAATCATACAAGCAAAGTGACCGTGGGTAAGTCACTTAAGCTGTTAACCTCAGGTTCCTCATCTGCAGAATAATGACACCTACCTCCCAAACTTGGGAAGATCAAATGAGATAATATTTGTAAAGCACTTTGAAACTTTAAAGTGCCACAAAAATACTGGCTATTATTATTATATGTTTGATCCTTTCTTAATTGGAAAATGGCTTTTATTCTTATAAAATTGAATCAGTTCCTTATATATCTTGGAGTTGAGACCTTTATCAGAGAAATTTGCTTTCCTTCTAATTTTAGCTGCACTGATTTTATGTAAAAACTTTTTAACTTTATGCAATCAGAATTGTCCATTTTATCTTCTGTGATCCTCTCTGTGCCTTGTTTGGACGTGAGCTGTTCCCCTAGCCTGGGAGACTGAATAACTTCCATGGCAAATAGGAGAAAAGAACTAAGGAAGAGAGACTCAATTTTTTCCTACTTTATTTGCATGTGCTCTGCCTCCGATCCTCACCCCTTGTCAGATTTAGAAAACATGTAGACCTCATAAGAATAATTAATAAAAGTTTGGATCAATACATTGCTTTGTATGCAGTAAGTAGTACAGGTATTGTCCCAATTTTGCAGCTAAAGAACTGAAGTTTTTAGGGAGGTTCTGTGACTTGGCCAGGTTCATACAGTTAGCACCTGCCAAGTCTTCTTATTCTAAGTCTAGAACTCTGTCCACACCCAGCACCCATGACTTTCCATATAACTCTTTGTTCTTCTTACTTAAAGAATCATTCTTGTTCTTCGTACTTGAATGAAACAAATAATAGGCAATATTGACTTTTAATCATTCTTCAGAAAAGAAGCTGATAATAGGGTAGGTTTATCAAACCTTAATAACCTACTTACTTTAAATGAATTAATAAGCATTAAGTGTCCAATAAAGGCTAGGCACTGTGCTAGGCCCTAGGAATATAAATGTAAAAACATGATAAAGGAGTTTAAATTCTAACAGGGGAAGACAACACCTATAAAAGAGTGGTTGCCACAGAAAGAAGTTTTGATCTGAGGAGGCCAGGGGACCATGAAGGTAGCCAGAGGACGGTCAGTTGTCAGCTCTTTTCAGAAGCAATGGCAGATGGTGGTATCAATCTGATTGTAGTTCTCAGAGCAAGAATTGGAAAGGGGGTGGGGAGAGGACTTGACTGGCATTCCTAGGGAATGAGTGGTGAGAAGGGGATGCACAATCTGGGACCAGCTGCCCATGTTAGGAGAGTTTATACTCACTCATTCACTAATATGGAAAGTGCAACCCCAGGTTCAATTTCCACAAGCCTAGTGGTTCAATTCCTCCAGAGGAGAGGAGCATAGCTGTGGGCAGGTCATCCCAGAGACCCGTGTTCCAGATGAGAAGGCAGTTGCAGCATGGAAATGGCAAGATACTTGCATAAGCCGTGTTTTCAAAGATCATTTTCTAGAAGTTCATATGTAAGTCAATCGTTGTACATTTTTCCATTGAAATTAATCAACAAATATTTATTGAGTGCCTACTGTGTGCCAAGAACTACGCTAAGCACCAAGGACACAAGGACAAAAGTAGCATAGTCTCTCCTCCTAAGGAGCTTAATGGAGGAGACAACATGCTTATGATGAATATGCAAGATGCACCACATACAGATCAGTACCCCAAACACATCAGCCACTCCAGAAAGGGAGGGAGCTCCAGAAAGACGTAGAGACAATATTTTTTGGAAGGGGGCTCCTTTCCCATACTCCAGTGGCCCTCCTTTTCTGGCCCACACAAATAGTTTGCTGTTACAGTGTCTCCTTGGAAGGGGAGGCACCTCTGTTTCTTATTGCCCTCGGGACTTTGGGTAAATCACTTTACCCTTCTATGACGTTTGGATTCAGTCAAAGGGATGCACTTAAGGACTACATGTGGCTCGAGGTTGCAGGTTCCCCACCTCTGGACAAGATGATCGACACTCTAACACCTTCCAGCTCTAAGTGAATGATCTATGAACCTCTTTCTAAGATTCTTCAGTCCTCACCACAGAATACTGGAATGAGATCCCAGCACAGCGAGGTTTACAAAGCACTTCCCTCATAACCCCATGAAATGTTTAGAACATCTTTCCCAAACATGGAAAACTCCATTTTATAGATGAGGAAATTGAGTCTAGGTGCAACTAAAAGAGGGGACGGTGATATAGTAAAGAGAGTACTGGATTGAAGGAGCAAAGCCTTCACTGGAATCCCAGTTCTACCACTTACTAGCTCCATGACCTGGGTCTTCAAACTCAATTTCTTTATCTAGAAAATAAGATAGTGCTAGATCTCCAAGATTCTTTCCAAGAACTCTTAACATTCTATTGTTATATGACACAAGCCTGATTTGATGAGCCATGCCTGTAATATGAGCTTTAATCATGACCCTACCACCAGTTTTATAAAGGAGGTTTACCTGGTTGGTGGTGCTACAAAAGCTAAATCTAAAATACCATCAGCTTGGCCTCTGTGGATAGAATGCAATAGGAAAAACTAGGATAAGGAAGATAATGGGTGATCTCAGTTTCTTCAAAGACTCCCAATTATCCTAAGTTTCAGAAAAGTTAGGAGAGAGAGAGAGAGAGAGAGTTGAGGGAAAAGGGATAAATCTTTCTATCTTTCACTTCTACCCCTTCCAGCTTCTCTCTTCTTGTCTCTCTGTTTCCATAAATACCAATGGGTAGAAAAGACTTGTAATATCCAGAGAAAAACACCAGGACCCCTATTAAGCTTCATGCAGAGCTAGAATGTGACCTCACACAAGTTGAAGTGCCCCAGGAAAGGTTACTTATAGACTATCCAGTCCAGTATGGGAGAATTATAACATGGAGGCCATCCCAGAATCAATAGTGTCTGTTATGGTCTCCCTATTATGGTAGCTCTCACCCAAATTCTAAAAATAACTTCCTCTCCTTTACCTACACCAGATGCACAGACCATCCCTAAGGAAAGGAGAATGAAGCCCCTTCTGTCCACAAACCCTACTCTGTTTCCCACCCCCTGCTTTAACCTGCCAGTGACCTGAAGGAACTCTGGGCAGCTGTACATACCAACTTACTAGCTTAATGATGGGGGACTCACAGGGGCAGCTCTGGCTTCAAGAGGCCAGTAAAGTGCAAACAGGTGCACACCCAGGCTTCTTTTGGTGCTTGGGAGAATTGGAGCTGGCTGAGGCACTAGGGAGTCCAGCCAACACCCCACACCTGCAGCAGGCCACTGTTCCCCATTCCTAACTGCACAAACAAGGAATGGGAAACCCACATCCCTCCAGCAGGATTTTTCACAGCATATTCACACATTTTCTTAATATTAGGCAGAATTCCAGATCTATTCTTTGCCAAGTCAACAACATGGAAGAATGTCTCAGGGTTTTGATTGATATCGTGGCTCATTTATAGTCAAGGCCAAGTACAGTCCACATCTTAGAGCCTCTGTGGTGTTTAAACCATGGTCTAACTTCAATGTGATATCACTGGGTTTTCAGATCTTTTTGTATAGGACAAGAGTGCCATCTAGTGCCAAAGAAAGAAGGAGAAGTCTGTATCACTCAAAATAGGAAGCAAAAACAGTTATAGTATCCAGCGCCAAAAGAGATTTTAGAGACCATCAAGTCCAACCTAATTTTACAGATGAGGTAACTAAGGCCTACAGAGGGATAATGACTTGCCCCGTAGTCACACAGCAAGCCAGTGGCAGAACCAGGACTAGAATTAAAATCTTGACTCTTGTTCCAGAATTGTTTCTACTATTCAAGCTGTTTTCTTAATAAGTGGAAAGATTACATGCTCAGAGAAGAACAGAGAGAAGATATACCATTTCAAAAGTCTTCAACCTCATGCTACTAAAAGAGTACTTCTGGGATACAAGCAACGTGTCTATTGAACTTGTTCAATTCAGTTCTAACTGTGACCTCAAGAAAGTGATTTCGGTTCTCTGGACCTATTTCTTGATCTGCAGTATGGGGGAGTTGGGCTAAAGGATCTTTTATGTTCACTATACCTCTAATATTCTGTGAGTCTGTGTCCCTTGTTCAACATGACACCTACAGTAATAATTATGATAACAGATTATATAATTGCATTATAGTTTGCAAAGAAATTTTTATGTGCATTATCTCATCTGAGCCATCAGAACCCAAACAGTGATCAATGAGGCTTGGGCTAGGACCTGTTGTTAACCAATCAATGAGAACCAGAATGATTTCAGCTTAAGGTACAGTCCTTAAAAGAAAATTTAGTCAGTAAACCCCAAGATATTTTGTGAGGTTTCAGCAATCAAAATTTATATTTCTTTGGGCAGAGCACCCACAGGCCCGGGTATGATTCCATATGTGGACAGAGGGAGAGGAGGGAAGGAAGGAAGGAAGGAGCTGTGTTGCCCAACTGGAACTGGCCACTTGGGTCCCCAGTGGGGCAGCTACTACTATTCATAGATTGTTATTTGTCCTTTATTCTTGAAAAGAACCATGACATCAGGAAGATGATGTCATGATTTGAAAGTGAATTGGATTTAAGTGAGGAAGAACTGTGCAAAGTCACCAAGCCTCACTCTCTCTTCTGGAGCCATCTGGGGCCCAGTGGCCAAGGCACAGAAGATAAAAATGAAGATAATTAGCATCAAGGCAAATAATAAACCTGAAGAAGAGATAATAAATAAATGTTAGAGAATTAATTGTTTACCTGATCTCGATGGGTTCATATCTGTTTACTAAATGTGATTTTTTTCCTAATTTTCATAAAACCAGCTTTTTGCAGCAGAAATGTATTTTTTTAGTTGATGCAGGACACTGACAATAACACGTGCTCAAATATGACTGGGTCACATTTGAGAAACCAAACAATAATTTCAAAGATAAGAAATTGCTTTCTGCCACAAAAGCCCATCACTTTAACATGATGATACATGGCTGTGAATTATAGAATATCACAACATCCTAAGAATAAAAAGTACAAGCAAACCCAGAAGATGACAGAAAGATGAATTGTGGTTGTAATCAGGCTATATAGCAAGTTATCAATGAAATGTAAGTGTGATGATATAAAAGGTAATAACAAGAATATGTGTGACTAGAAAAGGTTATAGGGTAGTCATGTAGCAAGAATAAGAGACAACAGGTGCATTGCCAAAATGATAGGTTTGTTTTTGGAGATATTAAAAGAAACAGAAGGCTTTCAGTATGTTGAGTAGATCCTCTACAGAGAATTTATGGAAATGTATGTATAAGAATTGATAAAAGATGGTGTGTGTTGGTTATAACATGCACTGGTGGAAGGCTTATCTGCCCCTATGAAATCACAGATTTATTAGTGTATCAGAATGTAAGAACTCAAAGCTGTATTGTTAACTAGACTCCCTTGGAGATCAATAAGATCTATTCAAAGCCATCCAGTTCTGGAGCTACTTAAGATGTAGAACCATTCTGATTTATAGGATGAGCATAAGAGTTGCAATTATGTTAGAAAACTCATGGATGCCCCACACTGCTTCTCACCCCCCACACCACCATTAACATGACTAGGGTTCTTCTGAATAGAGTTGTGTATCATGGAAAGAAAGAACACAGGGTTGGGAGTGAAATCTGTTTTCAAATCCTAGTTCTGCTACCTATATAATCTTGAGCAAAGTACTTAAATTCTCTGAGACTTAATTTCCTTATCTATAAAATAAGAAAGTTGGAGTAGATAGATGATCTCTAAGGACCCTTTTAGTTCTAAAATTCTGTATTCCTATAAACTCTAATCCAAAACCAATCCAGACTTCCCAGAGCTGTTCTGCACCCAAATGGCTTCTAACCCCACTTTCCACCCAAGGCTACCATTGTTTAAAATTGAACCCCCAAGGCTGTCTTTAAGAGTTGGGATAGGAACATCATTCATCTTGAATTGTTTTTCCTGGGACTTCACGCAACCAAAACCATGTTCATATATCTAAGTCTTGGATATTAAAGTATCCAGGACCAGTCTGGGACCTGGAAAATGAGATTAAGGGCAGCTGGCTGAAAAGCTATAGAGCTAAAGAAGCAGACAAAAAGCTGCCTCTGTGTGTGAGGGAATGGGGGAGGGAGCAGTGCAATAGGGACTGAGGCATGGAGATCTTTACTCTAAATTAGTGGTGACACTGACTCTAATATGATAACATGAAAAAAATTAAGTAAACAAGTTTAAGAAATTGGAAAGTAGTTAAGACTTTGCAAAAAAAGAATGATAAAATGCAGTTGTCCTAATATTTGGACAATTTAAGTATATATCCCTCAGCAGGTCAGGCATACCAGGGTGTTAAGGTAAATACTTCAACACAGACTGGATCATATAGAATTTCGTTTAAAAAGCCACGGACAACTGAGAGGTACCAGACTATTGAGAAAATAGGATACCAAGCCTTTGAAAAGTAAGAAATATGATCCGGGAAAATACCATCTGGGAAGTATAATCCAGATTCTTAGATGAGTATTACAACAAATATTTAAAGAAAAATACTGTGTGTGAATCAGGAACATAAAATGTACTTAATAAACAGAATTGTGTCTTTTCTCTAATAAATCAAGTTAGTGGATAGAGGACATGTCTTCACAGCATTTCACAAAACCTGAACTTGCAAAATTAACTCATTGACTTGACTGAAAGATAGTCACACAGGTCATTTTAAGGATGGCAGCTACTGGTGATGATAGATATCCTTATGTCATTGAGAAAAAGTTATCTGTGAGAAACTGCAATAATAGAGATAATTTAAGTCTTATTGAGCATCTCTGTGAGCCTTTGAAAACAATAGTAATTAGTATGTTAATTAAAGCCATAAATGATACTCTATAGACTGAGCACCAGAAAAATAAAAGCCTGAGAACTGGAAAAATATAGGTGTGAGGACCCAATGATAATGCAAAACAACCAAAAACTAAAGAATGCAATTATGTCTGTAATGATAATCAGCAATGAAACTCCCACTTCATATTTGTATTATAATTTTTCTATTTTTCAAAGTATCTCCACATCTATTATTAGATTGTAAGCTCCTATGCCTTACAATATAGTAAGCAGTAAATAAACATCTGTTGGATTATTTTTCATTTGCTTGACAACTGGTAAGATAGGTACAGTAGACATTCATCTCCCACTTAATAGACAAGGAACTGGTTAAATAACGTACCCAAGTTCACACAAGAAGTTAATGGCCCAGCTTGCAAAGAATTTCCAGTCTAGTGTCTTCCATTACCATGTAGCCACCACTTGCAAAAGACAAACAAACATTATTTTTCTGGTTAAATTAATTAGAAACTATAATATTCTAATTAGTATATTATTCTCAAGTGTTGGAGGCTTGGTTTTTTTTCCATGTGTCACTTGACATGTTGCAAAGGCAACAGTAGCCTTCACCAGACCCAAACCTACAAGCAGAGTATCAATTTAATTAATTAGTTTGCTAGTAAGGGAGATGTTTTCTCTGTCTGTATCTAGAAGCCCAAACCCACGAAATCTTGGATTTGAGAGGGCCAGGCAAGAAGAAAGCCTTCGTTGGCCCAATTCTGAATTCTTGGGTATGATATAAGGTAGATATGCTCCAAAATTACTAAAATAGGAAATCATTTCTGCTTTTGAGGCCCCACTCCCACTTTTGGGTTCTTCCTTTCTCATTTACAGCCCCCTATATTTATAATACACAGTCAATCCACCCTTGGCTATGCACATTTTATTGTCTTGAACAAATAGGACAGGAAAACTATCCTTAGACATTTCCCAAAAAAGCCGCTTCCCTCTGCCCTTCTCACTTTACCCTTTGGTGAAAGGATGAGGGAGAGTTGTATGGCTAGGACCTCTTTTAAGAGGTCAAGGACTGGGGGCGGAGCCAAGATGGCGGCGTAGCAGCAGCAACATATCGCAGCTCTCACATAGCCACCCCAAAATACCCATAAAATAGGACTCTAAACCAATCCTAGAACTCCAAAATGGACACAAAGATACTTCCCACTAAAGTCAGCT
>JAQQSV010002364.1:0-14836 GCA_028646515.1 Pseudochirops corinnae
CAATAAATATTTTTGCACATATGGGACCTTTTCCCACTTCTTTAATCTCTTTGGGATATAATCCCAACAGTGGTATTGCTGGGTCAAAGGGTATGCAATTATTTATAGCCCTTTGGGCATAGTTCCAGATTGCTCTCCAGGATATGCCCTCTGTTTTGTAAATATTATTGGTATTTGTTATAATACTTTTCAACTCTGTTGTAGTACATTTTAGAGTTGAGAAAGTACGTGAAGATTCATATTACATAGGTGTTAATCACTTTAAATATATTCTTCCAACTCAACTTTGATTTCAGCATGCCAATAAGTCCAATATACACAGACACAGCATTCTGTGTCTTTCAAGAAAGGATGTCTCATCTAGAAGAGCCCAAATTATCTAGAAATATCTTCTTTATTTACCGGTTCAGCTTGACCTCCAGAGTTAAGCTTAAAGCCTTCAGACTTTATCTTTTATAATCACAGAATTTTACATTTATTAAGTCCAAATGATATTTTGTTGTTGTTAGGGAAAGATTCCACAGATTACAGAATTTTGCAATATCCTTGGAATAGGGCTCCCTCCCTCAGACTTTTCCTACTGCTATCCACCCTCTATTCAGATGTCTTACCATTTCATCCATTGCTCATTAAATTCCAATGGTTCCCTATTACTTCCATGATCAAATATAAAGTCCTCTTTTTGACATTTAAGGCTCTTTACAATCTACCCTCTTCCTAGCTTTCTAGTATTCTCACACTTCACTCTTTTCCATACATCACCATCCAACAATACCAGCCTATGTGGCTGTTCTTAAAACACAATACTCAATCTTCCATCTCCATGCCTTTGCACTGGCTATCCCCCATCCCTGGGATGCTCTCCGACCTCACCTCTGCCTTCTGACATCCTTCACTTCTTTCAAGACTCAGGTCAAAGGCCACCTGATGAGACCTCTCTAGTTCCCCCAGTCACTTGAGCACTCACTCCTAAGGCTGCTTTCCTTTTACTCTCTATCATACATGTACCTATTTATTTAAATGATGTTTTCCCTATTAGTATGCAAGCTCCTTGACTGTTCTGGTTTTTGCATTTTTTTGTAAACCTAATAAGCCCTAAATAAATGCTTGTGAACTGATTAAAGCAGTTGTCTTCTGTAGGTTTGAGGGCTTGTTTATTTTAGATGAACTCATATCTAATAGTTGATATGATATTTCTGGCTTAACTCTTTTAATTTGTAAGCTGAACATTTCAATTTAGGAGAGATGATAACAGATGCTAGACTAGAGAGAACATAAAAAAAAATTAAAATATCTCCCTGAAAAAATCTACATTTTACATTAATTTTCCTTGACATAATTTTGTTGGTGGCTAAGGGAACAATTTTCCATGAGCATATCAAGTACCTTAGTGTTCTTCCTATACTTGTGTCTATTTTATATATGTACAATAAATGAATAAACCATGAGTGTGGAAATTAGTTTAAAGGCTTTGTGATAATAAAGGAAGTATAAAGGTTATAGTGCTTTTGTGTGGCTTGTTCAATAATCACTGAGTCAATAATACGTTGTTCCTTACACTACTGGGACATGCCTGCATATGTATTTTGCTCCTCAGATGTTTTTGCTTTCATGTGTTTATGCATTTTTGTAAGATACAGGATGTAAATGCTTTGTATAACAAACTCAAATAGTAACTGAACTATGTTTAGAAGAACAGTTATCATCCTTATCTTTTGGTAAGTGATACCTTCCATTAAGAAAAGTATGATCAGACTTGGTCTGAGAGAAAGCAAATGAAGGACTGTGAAGGTAATTTGCAAACAAATGTTAAATGTTTAAAGTCAAAACTATGGATCTTAACTGACACTGCAGCCCTCCAGTTTTGCAGAGAATACAGAGTTGCAGTCATCTCCACTGATATAACTGTTTTGTTTATGACGTTAATGATGCATGTACTGTCTCTTGTTTGAGCTGATTTGCATTTTTCTTCCCGTAAGACTTCCTGTAACCATATGGAAGATCAGAAATTTTCCATGTTCTCCTTTGGGTGTTTTCCTTCCTGATTTCTCCACTTCTCAGGCATCTGTTTAAAACTTTTTAAATAAATGACTTTTTTCTTAATGCTGCTTTGACTCTTACTTTCAATTGCTCAGTAAGAGAAACCAGACTTTTTGATACTTTCCAGTTTTCCAAATTCTGCTCTGTTTGTTTTGTTTTACTGAATTAATTGGAAAACAGAGTGTTCATTTTTCTACTCTGTGTAGATTAGATAGTGACATCTACACAAAGCTATTAATCTACAAGGCTTTTTTGAAGTTCTTCAATCGTTCTCTTAAGTCACTTCTTCCATGATAATGTCTGACATCTATTGGACTAGTTATGCTTTCAAAGTTCCACCAACAGGTCTTACCATTGCAGTTGTTGCCAAATATACTGGTCTGTGAGAGTTTTAAGATGTTTTTACATTTTTTATTTTTTGAAAAAGTAAAAGAATACATTCATGATGGTCAAAGCTAATACCAGCTTTATTCTTCATTGGTATAGTTCAGTGGTTCTCAACCTTCTTAATGCCACGACCCTTTAATGCTGTTCCTCATGTTGTGGTGACCCCCAACCATAAAATTATTTTTGTCGCTACTTCATAACTGCAATTTTGCTACTGTTACGAATCATAATGTAAATATCTGATATGCAAGATGTATTTAAATTGAACATAACCCACAGGTTGAGAAACGCTAGTACAGTTGATCTGCTAGTTAAATTCGTTCTATCAAACTAACAACAATGAAATTTTGGCCTAAGTATGCCAATTCCCTCTCAATATCATTTGAGATATTGCCTTTTTTGGGGGGAGTGTGGGGAGGAGATATGCTTCATTATTAAATCTAAGCTCTAGAGTTTATATTAAGTGAAAATTTCCAATGTTTTCAGGTTCTTCAACTTTCCCCTCATCAGTTTTACTTTTTTCATTTCTTATTTTGTCTAACCTATGCTCAGAAACTGAAGTTATTTGTAACAGTTGACCTGCACTGGTTAGCAGTATGTTGATATATGAGTTAGAACTGGCGGTACCCAGAATGATGTAATTACCTATAAGTGGCAATACATATTTCCAATTTTGTCAAAATATAGTATGAGCACATAATTATTCCTATCTTTAGTTAATTTCATGTACATTCATGGTTTTGTTCCCCTTCTGTGATGAGTACCATTTATAAGGACAAATTTCCAGCAGATGAAGTATTGGAATTGATGATTTACTTTGCTGCATCTTACCTTACTGTGACACCAGAATTCAAAAGAACACCACTATTTCTACTGTAATACTCAACAGATTCAAGAATGGTATTTCTGCAATGCCTTGCATGCCCATCAATTTGTGACTCTTAGGAATAACTGTATGACATCAAACATGTCCTAACCAAATCAGTTGTTTCACCAGAACTCAATTTGCCAGTGTTCAGAGTTTGTACCAGGCCTTCTCATTGGCTATAGTTGTCTTAAGGTACACGGAGTGTGTCCAGAGAGTGTTTGGGCTATTCTGAGTCAGTCTAATAGCTTGAACGAGGACCCAGAAGGAAGCAAAGAACTGTTTTTCAAATGTGATGTAGTTCAGCATGGCTCCAATTTAGTACTCAGCTCTAAATAAAACCTTTTGGGCAAGTACACTCTAGTCATGTCCCACTGTCAGAGTCCAATCCATATTGATGTTGTAGATTTATTATCAAATATGGGATATACTGTTGCCAGCATTCAAACAGCCTAATTAGGTGCTAGGCCTTCTTTTTGGTGGTGGTGGTGGGGAAGGGTATTAAGGCAAGGACCCTGTCCTTGATTTTAGTCGGAATATCTCATTGGGATTCCCCTAACAGTGACCTCAGCAATTTACTTGAAAGGTGGGGCCATTGCTTTTATCATGGTTAGTTGCCCAATTATCTTAGCATAATTGGTCAATTAATATATGAAGGGAATAAATTAACATATCAATTAACATACCAAGTGGTCACAGATTCCTTGTTAGGGTCCAAGTTGCTCATGGGAATTTTCTCTGGTATTTGGAAATAATCTTAAATCAATCTACATGTGGAGTTATTGGTTTGATAAATTACACTTTAGTCTGACTTATTCAGGTAGACCTGAGAGTTGGTACCTTAATCCTATCAATAACACGTCTTTATAGGGAAGGATGGATTTATTGTAGGTGATACAGCCTGCCTTCCTGTTCAGTGCCATCTCTTATGGTCACAAGAGGGAAAACATCAGGCAAATTCTTTTGAGAATGCACTAGCTATTGACCATTAAAAAGGGTAAGGTCTCCCACTACCTAAGGGCCATCACCAGTCCTCATCTATATCTTGCCACTGGACCCAGATGGCTCCAAAGGAGAAAGTGAGACTGGTGATTTTGCACAGTCCCACCTCACTTAAATCCAATTCACTTACAAATAAATCATGACGTCACCAAGCAATCAAGACATTGGTCCTCTTTGAGAAAAAAGGACAATCAACAATCTGTGAGTAGTAGTAACTGCCTCACTGGGGACCCAGCTGGCCAGTTCTAGTTGAGCAATCACAACTCACTCCTTTCTTTCTCTCATCTTTTTTCTCTCTTCTTTCCTTCTTTCTTTCCCTTCTCTCCTTTTGTCCACATAAGGAAGCATACCCTTACCTACAAGCTGCTCTGCCCAAAGGAATATAAATTTTGATCAACTAAACCTCACAAGATATATTGGAGTATACAGGCTATATTGCTTTTCTAAGGGCCATGCCTTAAACCCAAATCACTCTGGCTCTCATTGATTGGCTAACAACAGGTCTCAACCCAAGCCTCACTTCGTCATTGTTTGGGCTCAGATGGCTCAGAGTGAATGTAAATAACAATTGTTTCTGTTTTGGCTATAAATCCTAAGGGTCTTCCCCTCCCAGATTGACTTTTTTTCTGGTCATTCTTTGCCTCATTTCTTACCTACCCTTAATCACTAAATGGATGTTGCATTAGTCAAAGTGAAACCTAGGAAAGATCATAGTTTAAAAAGGCCAAGGTCTCCCATTGGATCAAGGGGCATCTCCAGTTACCCTGATCTATATCTTACCACTGGACTCAGATGGTTCCAGAGGAGAGAGTGAAGCCTTTGACTCTGCACAGACCTCCTTCGCTTAAATCCAATTGGCTTGCAAGTCATAACATCACCTGTCTGCTGTTATGGTACTCTTTGAGAACAAAGGACAAACAATGAAGGAATGAGGGCCCATCAAAGTATCAAAGTATTATCTATATAACTATTGCCCTCACATCAAGAGGAAGCTGAAGTCTGGCGAGACTCTAACCCATCAAATGATAGCAAACTGCAGCCTTTTTAAGCTATCTCCATGAGAAGATTGGAAAAGTAAACAGGTCTTGGTGTTCTACCCAAAGGTTCTACATATCTGCTCTGTGATTCAACAACCAAAGGAGTACCATCCTGAATTGAGGCTTTGTACCACCTCTTATTGTACTTTTGGGAGAAATGGTCAGCCCTTCATGGTACTGATCTGGGTTTCCCAGTTCCTATGAGGACCTCTACTTCCCAGGGCTCAGCCCTGCTGGATTCTGGAGAATGCTCTGTCTTCATTTCCTTCTTTGGCATCTTAGAACATACTGTTAATAACCATATAACCCAAAGGCCCCATTCAAATTGTTTCATGGTGTGTTTTAGGGTCCTTCTCAAAGAATTCACACTCAGATCACCTCCCATCCAAGTGAAGGCATTTACTGGGAGTGATGCCTTTAGTAGACTAAGTTCCAAGAGGAATCAGCAACTTAGTAAGAGAAAGGTCATTTTATAGTGTAATAATGTGGATCAGACAACAGAAATTATAAATATTAAATAGGCAGGAGGGGTTTGTCAAGGGATTTGGGTAATAAGGGCAGGGTTTGTTAAGGTATTAGGTAATATGGGAGGAGTCCCAGCCTCCATGGACCTGCACATGCAATTACTCACAATACATACATTCTGCTGAGGGGGCAGGGGGCAGCATGTATGTATGATAATGAAAGGATAATAAGCTTCTCTATGTCATAAATTTACTGTATGTCAGTTCTTTACTATTACTGCAAAGGTGTCTACTTAGGGAAAGTGTCTTCTATTGTTTTGGGGTCCATATCCCTCTAGGGCATCCTGCTGCTGCTGTTTTCTAATTGGCTAGCTGTTGTGATCCTGTCTGAGATTAAATGGATGTGGTTGTGATTGAATATATGGACATACCTGCTATTCTTGTGAGGCAGATATGAGGAAATTAGGTTATTGAGTCAGGGGGACAGTGGCTAGGTAGGGACAGTGGGCCTGCTGTTCCCTGAGGCCTAGGGTGTGGTTAAAGTCAGGTTGTATGGTTAAATTAGGACATGTCTGCTATTTGTTAAGGCCTATAAAGAAATCAGAATTTTGGGGCTAGAGGCAGCTTTATTATGATTCCTCAAAATGGCCATCTTGGCTGAAAGTCTCCCTATTTTAATTTGGTGTGAATCTTATTGTTTTCCACATGTTCCTTGTATTTTTGCAATCTACTTTCTAATCTTCACCTTCCTAATCTACTTTCTAGTCTACTGGCTGCTTCTGGATAGCCTACAAATAATGTATGTTGCCTGTCCTTCGTTTTCAATGGCACCAGGAGTTCATGTCTTGACTCATGCATGAATTGGACTTAAGTGAGGCAGAGTTGCACAAAGTCTTCTGCCTCACTCTCTCTTCCAGAGTCATCAAAATCCAGAGGCAAGACAAAATTCACAATGACTGGCATTTGCCCTAAGATGCAGTGGATGACCTTGGCGTCTTTCATATTTCTTGTTTCAGCTGCCTTCATGGCTGTTGGAACAAATTGTTCTCATCCACTTATTCTGACAAGGGAAGTCTTCACATCTATGGGGTAGGAAACTCCCTAAGTCACAAATGGTTATGAGGTTTGTCAATTACCCTTAAGAATATACCACAAAGTTATTGTATATTGTTCTAGTTCTATGCTCAAGCAACTTTTTGATTATATAATTTGGTCTCCTAAGTGGATTTACCCACCTGAAGGGAGTGCCTTCTAAAAATAATAATAATAGTCAACATTGATATAGTGCTTACTATGAGCTAGGCACAGCCCTAGCTCCAGCAAACCAGAAGCAGGCCTTGGGAGTCAATGAATCAACAGTGTTAATGGCACTGGCTGCTTCTGGAGCTCTCAGCTCACGGACAATAATGTGATCAGACAACTGGTCCAAAGGGGCTTGCAGAGGTCTTTTTCATAGCACTGGGGCAGGACTGTTGCTTTGCCTATATCTGAATCCGGGTTGCTTTAGTGGGTGGTAGTCCCAGAGTGAGGAAAAGTATTAGTACAACAGAGCTTGTGGTCGCAGTGGAGGGGTGAACCTTCCTCAAAGTTCCAGGGCGGAAAAGAGTGCTTGTGGTCACTCATGGAGCACAGGCCAGGAGAGGAATAAACATCTCTCTTTATATCATACTGCCTTTGAGGAACTGAAAACTTATAGGTCTTTAGAAATATATCTGAAAACAGTTGTATAAAACCCCTGAAGCTTGGGACAGTTCACCCTCCACCCTGGAAGCAGAGCTCTACCTTAACAAAGAATTAAAACGTCAAGTAACAGGCTAGGGAAATCAACAAACAGGAAAAAAAAAAAAGCAAAAACCTTTGACCATACAAAGTTACTATGGTGACAAGGAAGATCAAAACACACACTCAGAAGACAACAAAGTCAAAGCTCCTACATCCAAAGAAAATGTGAATTGTTCTCAGGCCATGGAATAGCTCAAAAAGGATTTTGAAAATCAAGTAAGAGAAGTAGAGGTAATAAGGTAAGAGGTAAGAGAAATGAAAGTGACGCAAGAAAATAATGAAAACCAAGTCATTAGCTTGGTAAAGGAGACACGCCAAAAAAGAAAATAATCCTTAAAAATTAGAATGGAGTAAATGGAAGCTAATGAGCGTATATAAGAAATCAAGAAACAATAAGACAAACCAAAAGAATGAAAAAAATTGAAGAAAATGTAAAATATCTCATTGGAAAAACAATTGACTTAGAAAAAGTAGATCCAGGAGAGAAAATTTTAAAATGATTGAACTATCTGAAACCCAGGACCAAAAAAAAAAAAAGCCTAGACATCACCTTTCAAAAAGTTATCAAGGAAAACTTCCCTGATATTCTAAAACCAGAGGGTAAAATAGAAATTGAAAGAATCCATGGATTACCTCACAAAAGAGATCTCAAAATGAAAACTCCCAAGAATATTATAGCAAAATTCCAAAGTTCCCAGGTCAAGGAGAAACTACTGCAAGGAGAAAGAAACAATTCAAGAATTGTGGAGTCACAATCAGGATAACACAGGATTTAACAGTTTCTATATTAAAGGTTTGGAGGGCTTGGAATATGATATTCTGAAGGGCAAAGTAGCTAGGATTAGAACCAAGAATCATCTATCCAGCAAAACTGAGTATAATCTATGAGGGGGAAAATGGACATTCAATGAGATAGAGGAATTTCAAACATTCTTGGGTAAAGACCAGAGCTGAAGAGAAAATATGACTTTCAAATACAAGACTCAAGAGAAGCATAAAAAGGTAAACAGGAAAGAGAAATCATAAGGGACTTAATAAGGTTAAACCGTTGACATTCCTGCATGGGAAGATGATATTTGTAACTCATAAGGTCTTTCTCAATATTAGAGTAGTTGGGAGTATATATAGACAGAGGGCATAAGTCTGAGTTGAACATGAAAGGATGATATCTAAAACATAAAATTTAGGGGTGAGAGAGAAATGTACTGAGAGAAAGAGAAAGGGAGAGGTAGAATGGGGTAAATTATCTCACATAAAAGAGGCAAGAAAAAGCCTTTGTGGCGGGGGTGGGTAGGTGAGAGGGAGTGAGTAAACCTAACTCCCATCAGAACTGCCTCAAAGATGGAATAACATACACACTCAATTGGGTATAGAAATCTATCTAACCCTACAGGAAAGTAAGGGGGAAGAGGAGAAAAGAAAGGGGGTTGATAGAAGGGACATTAGATGGGAGAAGGGGCTGGTCAGAAGTAAAACACTTTTGAGGAGGAACAGGTTGAAAGGAGAAAGAGAATAGAATAAACAGGGGGAAAACAGAATGGAGGGAAATATAGTTAGCAAAAGTAAATGTGAAAAAAAATTTTTGACGCAGGTTTCTCTGCCTCATTTCTCAAACTTATAGAGAACTAAGGCAAATTTTAAAAAATGAGAGCCATTTCCCCAATTGATAAATGATCAAAAGATATGATCAGTTTTTAGATGAAGTAATCAAGGCTATCTATAGTGAAAATTTTTTAATTGAAAATGAAAAAATACTCTCACTACTGATTAGAGAAATGCAAATTAAAATAATTCTGAGGTACTACCTCATATTTATTAGTTTGGCTAATATGACAGCAAAGATAAATGACAAATGTTGGAGGAAATGTAGGAAAATTGAGATTTTAACGCACTGTTGGTCTTCTGAAGTGATCCAAACATTTTGTGGAGTAATTTGGAACTTTGCTCAAAGGAATATAAAACCATGCATACCCTTTGAGTTAGCAATACCACTACTAGATATGTATCCCAAAAGACATTAAAAAAAAAAAAAAGGAAAAAGGATCTATGGGTAAAAAAAAAATATTTATAGCAGCTCTTTTCTGAGGGCAAAGAATTAGAAACTGAGGGGATGTTGATCAATTGGGAATGGCTGAACAAACTGTGGTATGTGATTACTGTGGAATACTATTTGTATCACAGGAAATATTGAGCAGGACGCACTCAGAGAAACCTGGAAACACTTATGTGAGTTGATGCAAAGTGAAATCTACTGTGTACAAGTAACAGCAATATTGTAAGATGATCAGCCATGAATGACTTAGCTATTCTCAGCAGTGCAATGATCCAAGGCAGCTCTGAAGAACTTATGATGAAAAATGTTATCTATACCTAGAGAAAGAACTGATGGTATCTGAATGCAAATGAAAGCATACTTAAAAAAAAAAATTCTTTATTTTTCTTGAGGGTTTTTTTTGGGGGGGTGACTATATTTTCTTTTACAACATGACTATTATGGAAGTGTTTTGCATGACTACACATAAATAACCTATATTAAACTGCTTGCCTTCTCAATGGGAAGGGCAGGGAAAGGAAGGGAGAGTTTTGAACTAAAAATTTTAAGAATGAATGTTAAAAACTATTTTTACATGTAACTGGGGAAAAATAAAATACTAAATAAATTTTTTTAATTCCTTACATAAACCTGGGATGTATTTTCCTACAAATATATAAAGTACAAATCTGATGACTGAGCACATATATAGAATATACTATTAGAGAGACTCATATGAATGGAACACATATGGCCAAGGGAAAAGGAAACTCACACCTTGAGTTGTTGCTGGGCCAAGATGTCTTTTTACTTCTCATGGTTTACTCATATTGATCATTCTAGGCTTAGCTCCAGTTGAGTGGGGAGGTAAGAAACCAGATTATAATGGGTTGGATAGGAAGAAGACAGAAAGTGGAGGGCAGTGAGTACGTGCATTTTTTAAGGACTTTGGATAAGAAAAGGAAAACTATAAGAAAATGGGTGGAAGAGATTATTGTGGCTAGTGTTATTTTGTTAAAGATGGGAGATACTCGGGCAGATTTGAAAGCAGTAGATGAGAATAACTTACTTTGAGAAAGTGAGCACACTTCACATAGAAATAAAAATGCACTTGGAATAGAGGACTTTAAACATTTCTGTTGAGAAAATTTGAGCTGGGTAAAATCTCTGAAACATAAACACAAGGGACAAGGGAAACCTAGAAAAGTAATTGTAAATCATCAAGTTGAAGGAGCTAAATAAATGATGACCAAGTGTTTATATCCTAATGGGGGGAAAGAAGATTGTGCCCTCAAAAAACCCACTGTCTTCAAGAATTAAAGAAGTAGTGAAGATTGGCAAAAGCTGAACGTATGCATAATTTTTTTTTTACTACTGTTAAAAAGATGGGTAACAAAGCTTTACTATTTCTCATACGGCTCTTTCTTGTTTATCTTTTATCTTAAAATACTTGACAACATTTTTGTTGATATTTCTGCTTGCTGATAATCAAGTTCACAAATAAAAATAATTTTTAAAAAGATAAAGACAAATGCATTTAGTTTAAAATTAGTTATTTTTTATCTTCCAATGAAAAGGAGTCCTGTGATCTCTGAAGAAAACCTCATAAATCAGTTGATATTACAAAGGATGCTTTGTTTATTACTGAAACCCTCTAGATTTGTAATGTATTCATGCCAATCATCTACAAAAGACCTTTGATAAGTTTTTTAAATCTGACTCTCTTCCCCCAATTACTACCAACCTTACCACCATGCTACTGTCTGGTACAAATAAACACTCATAGTTATATTGGCTTTGGACAAAAAGGGTAACGAACTGGGGACCCAAAGACCAAATGTTCCCATTTCTAACACTTACCAATTATGTGACTTTAAGCAAAAACCACTTTACCTATAGTGCAAGGGTTTCTTTAGCCATTATAATGACAATAAAAATATCTGTTCAGTGTCCCTCACAAAACTGTTGTAAAAATAATTAGGTGTAAAACAGTAATATAAAAACAAACACTGGTTCTGGAGGCAGAAGACCTCATTCACATTCCTGCCTCTCGTTCTTATTATTTGTGCGAATTCAGGGAAGTCACTTCATCTCCCAAGACTTCAGTTACTCCTTCTGTAAAATGAGGGAAACTGAACTAGATAGTCTTCCTACTAAAAAAATCCTTCCTCGAGGTCCCTTCTTATTAGAAAATCAAAAGACCATGAGATGTAACATATGTGAAAATGTTTTGTATATTTTAAAGCATAACATTTAAATAATTATTATTAATAATAATAAAAGAGACAAAGTGGCATAGTGGATGGACAATTTGCCTGGAAATCAGGAGAATCTGGACACAAGTTCTGCGTTTGGTACATAGTGGTTTTGAAACCCAGGCTGGAGCCTAAATCACCACCTCTCAGTTCTCCCTCTGACCACTACTTTGAAGAGAAGGTACAGATCTACATTAGTAGAGAAGGTGCAGATCACCATCACCTCCCAAACCTGAAAAACATCACAGGTCTCTTTTCCTTCACCCTTCCCGAGGGGAGGAAAATATGATATATGTATGTCCTTAAAGTTGTATCCTAATACCTCATCATCCTGCAAAAATGATGCTAGTTCTTTAAGGTTGTGCCAATAAAGAGCAAGCTCTGAAAGGCTGTATTATATAGGAAAGATAGAGACTGATCTGGAAACCAGACTGTGTGCCTATAGTTGAAGGACCAGCTTAGTTAATCTGAGATGTCCTTTTCTTTTAACTTAAAATTTTTGTTTTTATTATGACCATTTCCTGCTCCCTGCCTTGCTTGCATAGTCATCATCTAGGGACACAATTCCTGTGGAAAAAGGGTCAGTCATCTATACCAAATGCCAACTAGCATTTGCCAACATACATGGCAGACAATCTGAAGCATAAGACGGAAGGAAGGCAGCAGGTACAAGGCAAGTCAAACTACCAACACCATTTTGGCCACCATCTCCCTTAAGACCCTGAACCTAAGAATTTGGGGGAATAGCAATGTCCCTCAAATTGGCAGATTTGCTTCTAGCCTTGCCCGACAGGAATCACTAAGGGGAGAAATCGTTATGGCGATGGAGATCTCCCTTCCTCATTACTGCTAGTAACAACTGTTGATCAACTATCTGCAACAGGCAGATAGATACAGGAACTCTAAGCATGGAGATACTCCCCAGATCACCATTTTTGCATCTAGTCCAGTTCTCATAGCCATATCCTGAGAAACAACTTGTGTGGAGATGTGGCTAGCCATCCCCACCAACTGCCAATCAGCTGCCACACATAGGAAAGGCAAATCAACCTAAATGAAACACCAAGGTGCCCTGAGGGAGAAACAGGAAGCAACGGGTGCCAGGCAAGTCAAACCAACCACCTAGACCATCATCTACTATCTCCCCTCGGATCCTGAAAGGGAGAACCCAGGACCCCTGAATCCAAGGGTCCTTGGAATAGTGACATTAAAGAATGACATTAAAGAAAAGACATTAACATCTATCTACCTTCCCTAAGGACCACAAGGACTTTTTCATTTGATTTGCAGCTTCTATATGTGTCGGTCCCCCCATTAGAATGTGAGCACCTTGAATGTAAGGACTGTCTTAATTTTCTATTTGTATTCCAAGCAGTTAGCAGACCTGGCACACAGTAAGCAACTTAAAAATGCTTCATTCATTCATTCATGCATGCATGCATCCATTCAGCACTAAAAATGAAAATTTCCATAAACAACACAAAAAAGTATTATATACAAAACCATTACTCTTCATTTTGAAACACTTGCCTTAAAATATAATAAAATATAATATTTATAATATAATTGATATATAACATATAATATAATATATAAATAATAAAATAGAATAAATTCCACACTGCTTTCAGAACTCTCATGCTTGTCAGTGCTTCCTTTTGAATTTGTTGCTATACTCTTCTGTGCAATTTTTAAAATGTTTCAGTGGCCCTCTTTTTTCTTCTTGGTATCACTACATCTAACAGTCACTCGTCTCTGTCCCTCTCCCTACTAAAATGCTTTTAGGTGAGGGGGTCAGCCCTGCTTGGTCTCATTCTGGATTGCTGGGTTCCTTCACTGCCTTCTACCTCCTAAGATTAGATTACAATTCTAGATTTTCAGGACTCTCTACAGTATCTCAGAAGAGAGTGCTAGGAACCCTGAAGCTCCTGGGCTGCTACTCTTAGTGGCTTCCAAGGCAATAGCAATGAGTTTCTGGTCACCCTTGGGCTTTCTTAGGGAAGCTCTCCTCTCTTGCTACCACCTGAGACAGAGACTATAGGTTAAACATGTCTCTAGTCAATCAATCCCTGGTCATGCTGGGAGGCTATAGGCCTTTTTGACAACAAAAGCCTTGGTACCACTTCAATCCCTGATGACCTAAAACATCTGGCTTACTTTATGTAAAGTTTTTGAAGAGGAGAAGCAAATTATCATAGTTTACTGTTGGACTTCTAGATCACTGCCCAGTCTAGGATGATTTGGGGTATTTTCCTGGAATGCTATGGCAACTGGGAAGTCTGAAAGTTGTTATCTTAATGAGAAGTCTCAAGAAGCATATTTTTAGAAACCTGACTGATCATCTAACTGAGAAGCATGGTAGAGTGGAAGGTGTACTGACTCTGGATTAGGAGAATGAAGGCTCAAATCCCTCTTCTGATGCTTATTATCTATGTGAATCAGAGCAAGAATGTCACTGCCCTGGGCCTCAGTCTCATCTATACAATGTGAGGGTAGACTAGATTGCCTCTGAAACTGATTTTAGCATTAACTCTTTGATCCTAAATAACTGTTTTGAAGTAACTTATGAAGATGAAAGAGACAGTTCACAACTACTATAGACTGTGTGTCAGAGTTATAAGAAATAAAAGGATGCCTTACATAACTTTGAGAAGATGTGGAATGGCCTGAATTAAAGAGGGCAGTAACAAATGGGTATTTTTCATGCCTAGGTTATACATAATGCCAACGTGAACTAAATATCTGTCATTAACATCCTACCTACAAAGATGTGAGACTTCTTAAGTTGCCAATACTATCAATATATAAGTAACTAATGTTTCTGAAATGAAGATTATTATTCTTCACTATTTTTTATTTGTTCTACTACAAGTTCAAGGTTTTACTTAAACATTCTACTTGGGAATAAATAAACAATAACTAAAGAAACGTCTTTTTTCATCATGCTGGAGCTTACTATAGACAGATTTACT